>JAAKFY010000015.1:6581530-6634030 GCA_011823955.1 Dissostichus mawsoni
AGTATTACTGATATATTACTGTAGTATTACTCATATATTACTGTAGTATTACTGATATATTACTGTAGTATTACCTGTATATTACTGTAGTATTACTCATATATTACTGTAGTATTACTCATATATTACTGTAGTATTACTGATATATTACTGTAGTATTACTCATATTTACTGTAGTATTACTCATATATTACTGTAGTATTACTGATATATTACTGTAGTATTACTGATATATTACTGTAGTTTACTGATATATTACTGTAGTATTACTCGTATATTACTGTAGTATTACTCGATATTACTGTAGTATTACTGATATATTACTGTAGTATTACTCATATATTACTGTAGTTATTACTCGTATATTACTGTAGTATTACTGATTATTACTGTAGTATTACTCATATATTACTGTAGTATTACTCATATATTACTGTAGTATTACTCGTATATTACTGTAGTATTACTGATATATTACTGTAGTATTACTGATATATTACTGTAGTATTACTGATATATTACTGTAGTATTACTCATATTTCTGTAGTATTACTGATTATTACTGTAGCTTTACTCGTATATTACTGTAGTATTACTGATATATTACTGTAGTATTACTCGTATATTACTGTAGTATACTGATATATTACTGTAGTATTACTGATATATAACTGTATATTACTCGTATATTACTGTAGTATTACTCATATTTACTGTAGTATTACTGATATATTACTGTAGTATTACTCGTATATTACTGTAGTATTACTGATATATTACTGTAGTATTACTGATATATTACTGTAGTATTACTCGTATATTACTGTAGTATTACTGATATATTACTGTAGTATTACTGATATATTACTGTAGTATTACTCGTATATTACTGTAGTATTACTGATATATTACTGTAGTATTACTCATATATTACTGTAGTATTACTGATATATTACTGTAGTATTACTCATATATTACTGTAGTATTACTCGTATATTACTGTAGTATTACTGATATATTACTGTAGTATTACTGATATATTACTGTAGTATTACTGATATATTACTGTAGTATTACTGATATATTACTGTAGTATTACTGATATATTACTGTAGTATTACTGATATATTACTGTAGTATTACTGATATATTACTGTAGTATTACTGATATATTACTGTAGTATTACTGATATATTACTGTAGTATTACTCATATATTACTGTAGTATTACTCGTATATTACTGTAGTATTACTCATATATTACTGTAGTATTACTCGTATATTACTGTAGTATTACTGATATATTACTGTAGTATTACTGATATATTACTGTAGTATTACTGATATATTACTGTAGTATTACTCATATATTACTGTAGTATTACTCGTATATTACTGTAGTATACTCATATATTACTGTAGTATTACTCGTATATTACTGTAGTATTACTCATATATTACTGTAGTATTACTCATATATTACTGTAGTATTACTGATATATTACTGTAGTATTACTGATATATTACTGTAGTATTACTGATATATTACTGTAGTATTACTCATATATTACTGTAGTATTACTCATATATTACTGTAGTATTACTCATATATTACTGTAGTATTACTGATATATTACTGTAGTATTACTGATATATTACTGTAGTATTACTGATATATTACTGTAGTATTACTGATATATTACTGTAGTATTACTGATATATTACTGTAGTATTACTGATATATTACTGTAGTATTACTGTAGTATTACTCATATATTACTGTAGTATTACTCATATATTACTGTAGTATTACTGATATATTACTGTAGTATTACTGATATATTACTGTAGTATTACTGATATATTACTGTAGTATTACTCATATATTACTGTAGTATTACTGATATATTACTGTAGTATTACTGATATATTACTGTAGTATTACTCATATATTACTGTAGTATTACTCATATATTACTGTAGTATTACTGATATATTACTGTAGTATTACTGATATATTACTGTAGTATTACTGATATATTACTGTAGTATTACTGATATATTACTGTAGTATTACTCGTATTTACTGTAGTATTACTGATATTACTGTAGTATTACTCGTATATTACTGTAGTATTACTGATATATTACTGTAGTATTACTGATATATTACTGTAGTATTACTCATATATTACTTAGTATTACTGATATATTACTGTAGTATTACGATATATTACTGTAGTATTACTCATATATTACTGTAGTATTACTGATATTACTGTAGTATTACTCGTATATTACTGTAGTATTACTGATATATTACTGTAGTATTACTGATATATTACTGTAGTATTACTGATATATTACTGTAGTATTACTCATATATTACTGTAGTATTACTGATATATTACTGTAGTATTACTCGTATATTACTGTAGTATTACTGATATATTACTGTAGTATTACTGATATATTACTGTAGTATTACTGATATATTACTGTAGTATTACTCATATATTACTGTAGTATTACTCATATATTACTGTAGTATTACTGATATATTACTGTAGTATTACTCATATATTACTGTAGTATTACTGATATATTACTGTAGTATTACTCGTATATTACTGTAGTATTACTCGTATATTACTGTAGTATTACTGATATATTACTGTAGTATTACTCGTATATTACTGTAGTATTACTGATATATTACTGTAGTATTACTCATATATTACTGTAGTATTACTGATATATTACTGTAGTATTACTCATATATTACTGTAGTATTACTCATATATTACTGTAGTATTACTCATATATTACTGTAGTATTACTGATATATTACTGTAGTATTACTGATATATTACTGTAGTATTACTGATATATTACTGTAGTATTACTCATATATTACTGTAGTATTACTGATATATTACTGTAGTATTACTGATATATTACTGTAGTATTACTCATATATTACTGTAGTATTACTCATATATTACTGTAGTATTACTGATATATTACTGTAGTATTACTGATATATTACTGTAGTATTACTGATTATTACTGTAGTATTACTCGTATATTACTGTAGTATTACTCGTATATTACTGTAGTATTACTGATATATTACTGTAGTATTACTGATATATTACTGTAGTATTACTGATATATTACTGTAGTATTACTGATATATTACTGTAGTATTACTCATATATTACTGTAGTATTACTCATATATTCTGTAGTATTACTCATATATTACTGTAGTATTACTCATATATTACTGTAGTATTATGATATATTACTGTAGTATTACTGATATATTACTGTAGTATTACTGATATATTACTGTAGTATTACTCATATATTACTGTAGTATTACTGATATATTACTGTAGTATTACTGATATATTACTGTAGTATTACTCATATATTACTGTAGTATTACTCATATATTACTGTAGTATTACTGATATATTACTGTAGTATTACTGATATATTACTGTATATTACTGATATATTACTGTAGTATTACTGATATATTACTGTAGTATTACTCATATATTACTGTAGTATTACTGATATATTACTGTAGTATTACTGATATATTACTGTAGTATTACTCATATATTACTGTAGTATTACTCATATATTACTGTAGTATTACTGATATATTACTGTAGTATTACTGATATATTACTGTAGTATTACTGATATATTACTGTAGTATTACTCGTATATTACTGTAGTATTACTCGTATATTACTGTAGTATTACTGATATATTACTGTAGTATTACTCGTATATTACTGTATATTACTGATATATTACTGTAGTATTACTGATATATTACTGTAGTATTACTCATATATTACTGTAGTATTACTGATATATTACTGTAGTATTACTGATATATTACTGTAGTATTACTCATATATTACTGTAGTATTACTGATATATTACTGTAGTATTACTCGTATATTACTGTAGTATTACTGATATATTACTGTAGTATTACTGATATATTACTGTAGTATTACTGATATATTACTGTAGTATTACTCATATATTACTGTAGTATTACTGATATATTACTGTAGTATTACTCGTATATTACTGTAGTATTACTGATATATTACTGTAGTATTACTGATATATTACTGTAGTATTACTGATATATTACTGTAGTATTACTCATATATTACTGTAGTATTACTCATATATTACTGTAGCATTACTGATATATTACTGTAGTATTACTCATATATTACTGTAGTATTACTGATATATTACTGTAGTATTACTCGTATATTACTGTAGTATTACTCGTATATTACTGTAGTATTACTGATATATTACTGTAGTATTACTCGTATATTACTGTAGTATTACTGATATATTACTGTAGTATTACTCATATATTACTGTAGTATTACTGATATATTACTGTAGTATTACTGATTATTACTGTAGTATTACTGATATATTACTGTAGTATTACTGATATATTACTGTAGTATTACTCGTATATTACTGTAGTATTACTCATATATACTGTAGCATTACTGATATATTACTGTAGTATTACTCATATATTACTGTAGTATTACTCATATATTACTGTAGTATTACTCATATATTACTGTAGTATTACTGATATATTACTGTAGTATTACTGATATATTACTGTAGTATTACTCATATATTACTGTAGTATTACTCATATTACTGTAGTATTACTCATATATTACTGTAGCATTACTGATATATTACTGTAGTATTACTCATATATTACTGTAGTATTACTGATATATTACTGTAGTTACTCATATATTACTGTAGTATTACTCATATATACTGTAGTATTACTGATATATTACTGTAGTATTACTCATATATTACTGTAGTATTACTCATATATTACTGTAGTATTACTCATATATTACTGTAGTATTACTGATATATTACTGTAGTATTACTCGTATATTACTGTAGTATTACTGATATATTACTGTAGTATTACTCATATATTACTGTAGTATTACTGATATATTACTGTAGTATTACTCATATATTACTGTAGTATTACTCATATATTACTGTAGTATTACTCGTATATTACTGTAGTATTACTGATAATTACTGTAGTATTACTCATATATTACTGTAGTATTACTGATATATTACTGTAGTATTACTGATATATTACTGTAGTTACTGATATATTACTGTAGTATTACTGATATATTACTGTAGTATTACTGATATATTACTGTAGTATTACTCATATATTACTGTAGCATTACTGATATATTACTGTAGTATTACTCATATATTACTGTAGTATTACTGATATATACTGTAGTATTACTCATATATTACTGTAGTATTACTCATATATTACTGTAGTATTACTGATATATTACTGTAGTATTACTGATATATTACTGTAGTATTACTCGTATATTACTGTAGCTTTACTCGTATATTACTGTAGTATTACTGATATATTACTGTAGTATTACTGATATATTACTGTAGTATTACTCGTATATTACTGTAGTATTACTCGTATATTACTGTAGTATTACTCATATATTACTGTAGTATTACTGATATATTACTGTAGTATTACTGATATATTACTGTAGTATTACTCGTATATTACTGTAGTATTACTGATATATTACTGTAGTATTACTGATATATTACTGTAGTATTACTCATATATTACTGTAGTATTACTCGTATATTACTGTAGTATTACTCATATATTACTGTAGTATTACTGATATATTACTGTAGTATTACTGATATATTACTGTAGTATTACTGATATATTACTGTAGTATTACTCGTATATTACTGTAGTATTACTGATATATTACTGTAGTATTACTGATATATTAATGTAGTATTACTCATATATTACTGTAGTATTACTCGTATATTACTGTAGTATTACTGATATATTACTGTAGTATTACTCATATATTACTGTAGTATTACTCGTATATTACTGTAGTATTACTGATATATTACTGTAGTATTACTCGTATATTACTGTAGTATTACTGATATATTACTGTAGTATTACTCGTATATTACTGTAGTATTACTGATATATTACTGTAGTATTACTCATATATTACTGTAGTATTACTCGTATATTACTGTAGTATTACTGATATATTACTGTAGTATTACTCATATATTACTGTAGTATTACTCGTATATTACTGTAGTATTACTGATATATTACTGTAGTATTACTGATATATTACTGTAGTATTACTCGTATATTACTGTAGTATTACTCATATATTACTGTAGTATTACTCATATATTACTGTAGTATTACTCATATATTACTGTAGTATTACTGATATATTACTGTAGTATTACTCGTATATTACTGTAGTATTACTGATATATTACTGTAGTATTACTCATATATACTGTAGTATTACTGATATATTACTGTAGTATTACTCATATATTACTGTAGTATTACTCATATATTACTGTAGTATTACTCGTATATTACTGTAGTATTACTGATATATTACTGTAGTATTACTCATATATTACTGTAGTATTACTGATATATTACTGTAGTATTACTGATATATTACTGTAGTATTACTGATATATTACTGTAGTATTACTGATATATTACTGTAGTATTACTGATATATTACTGTAGTATTACTCATATATTACTGTAGCATTACTGATATATTACTGTAGTATTACTCATATATTACTGTAGTATTACTGATATATTACTGTAGTATTACTCATATATTACTGTAGTATTACTCATATATTACTGTAGTATTACTGATATATTACTGTAGTATTACTGATATATTACTGTAGTATTACTCGTATATTACTGTAGCTTTACTCGTATATTACTGTAGTATTACTGATATATTACTGTAGTATTACTGATATATTACTGTAGTATTACTCGTATATTACTGTAGTATTACTCGTATATTACTGTAGTATTACTCATATATTACTGTAGTATTACTGATATATTACTGTAGTATTACTGATATATTACTGTAGTATTACTCGTATATTACTGTAGTATTACTGATATATTACTGTAGTATTACTGATATATTACTGTAGTATTACTCATATATTACTGTAGTATTACTCGTATATTACTGTAGTATTACTCATATATTACTGTAGTATTACTGATATATTACTGTAGTATTACTGATATATTACTGTAGTATTACTGATATATTACTGTAGTATTACTCGTATATTACTGTAGTATTACTGATATATTACTGTAGTATTACTGATATATTAATGTAGTATTACTCATATATTACTGTAGTATTACTCGTATATTACTGTAGTATTACTGATATATTACTGTAGTATTACTCATATATTACTGTAGTATTACTCGTATATTACTGTAGTATTACTGATATATTACTGTAGTATTACTCGTATATTACTGTAGTATTACTGATATATTACTGTAGTATTACTCGTATATTACTGTAGTATTACTGATATATTACTGTAGTATTACTCATATATTACTGTAGTATTACTCGTATATTACTGTAGTATTACTGATATATTACTGTAGTATTACTCATATATTACTGTAGTATTACTCGTATATTACTGTAGTATTACTGATATATTACTGTAGTATTACTGATATATTACTGTAGTATTACTCATATATTACTGTAGTATTACTGATATATTACTGTAGTATTACTGATATATTACTGTAGTATTACTGATATATTACTGTAGTATTACTGATATATTACTGTAGTATTACTGATATATTACTGTAGTATTACTGATATATTACTGTAGTATTACTGATATATTACTGTAGTATTACTCATATATTACTGTAGTATTACTGATATATTACTGTAGTATTACTGATATATTACTGTAGTATTACTCATATATTACTGTAGTATTACTGATATATTACTGTAGTATTACTCATATATTACTGTAGTATTACTCGTATATTACTGTAGTATTACTGATATATTACTGTAGTATTACTCATATATTACTGTAGTATTACTCATATTACTGTAGTATTACTCATATATTACTGTAGTATTACTGATATATTACTGTAGTATTACTGATATATTACTGTAGTATTACTCATATATTACTGTAGTATTACTCATATATTACTGTAGTATTACTCATATATTACTGTAGTATTACTCATATATTACTGTAGTATTACTCATATATTACTGTAGTATTACTGATATATTACTGTAGTATTACTGATATATTACTGTAGTATTACTGTAGTATTACTGATATATTACTGTAGTATTACTGATATATTACTGTAGTATTACTCATATATTACTGTAGTATTACTGATATATTACTGTAGTATTACTGATATATTACTGTAGTATTACTCATATATTACTGTAGTATTACTGATATATTACTGTAGTATTACTGATATATTACTGTAGTATTACTGATATATTACTGTAGTATTACTCATATATTACTGTAGTATTACTGATATATTACTGTAGTATTACTGATATATTACTGTAGTATTACTCATATATTACTGTAGTATTACTCATATATTACTGTAGCATTACTGATATATTACTGTAGTATTACTCGTATATTACTGTAGTATTACTCATATATTACTGTAGTATTACTGATATATTACTGTAGTATTACTGATATATTACTGTAGTATTACTGATATATTACTGTAGTATTACTGATATATTACTGTAGTATTACTCGTATATTACTGTAGTATTACTCATATATTACTGTAGTATTACTCATATATTACTGTAGTATTACTGATATATTACTGTAGTATTACTGATATATTACTGTAGTATTACTGATATATTACTGTAGTATTACTCGTATATTACTGTAGTATTACTGATATATTACTGTAGCATTACTGATATATTACTGTAGTATTACTCGTATATTACTGTAGTATTACTGATATATTACTGTAGCATTACTGATATATTACTGTAGTATTACTGATATATTACTGTAGTATTACTGATATATTACTGTAGTATTACTCATATATTACTGATATATTACTGTAGTATTACTGATATATTACTGTAGTATTACTCGTATATTACTGTAGTATTACTCATATATTACTGTAGTATTACTGATATATTACTGTAGTATTACTGATATATTACTGTAGTATTACTGATATATTACTGTAGTATTACTGATATATTACTGTAGTATTACTGATATATTACTGTAGTATTACTGATATATTACTGTAGTATTACTGATATATTACTGTAGTATTACTCGTATATTACTGTAGTATTACTCATATATTACTGTAGTATTACTCATATATTACTGTAGTATTACTGTAGTATTACTGATATATTACTGTAGTATTACTGATATATTACTATATTACTGTAGTATTACTGATATATTACTGTAGTATTACTGATATATTACTGTAGTATTACTGATATATTACTGTAGTATTACTGTAGTATTACTGATATATTACTGTAGTATTACTCATATATTACTGTAGTATTACTGATATATTACTGTAGTATTACTCATATATTACTGTAGTATTACTGATATATTACTGTAGTATTACTGATATATTACTGTAGTATTACTCATATATTACTGTAGTATTACTGATATATTACTGTAGTATTACTCATATATTACTGTAGTATTACTGATATATTACTGTAGTATTACTGATATATTACTGTAGTATTACTGATATATTACTGTAGTATTACTGATATATTACTGTAGTATTACTCGTATATTACTGTAGTATTACTGATATATTACTGTAGTATTACTGTAGTATTACTGATATATTACTGTAGTATTACTGATATATTACTGTAGTATTACTGTAGTATTACTGATATATTACTGTAGTATTACTCATATATTACTGTAGTATTACTGATATATTACTGTAGTATTACTCATATATTACTGTAGTATTACTGATATATTACTGTAGTATTACTGATATATTACTGTAGTATTACTGATATATTACTGTAGTATTACTGATATATTACTGTAGTATTACTGATATATTACTGTAGTATTACTGATATATTACTGTAGTATTACTCGTATATTACTGTAGTATTACTCGTATATTACTGTAGTATTACTCATATATTACTGTAGTATTACTGATATATTACTGTAGCATTACTCATATATTACTGTAGCATTACTGATATATTACTGTAGTATTACTGATATATTACTGTAGTATTACTCATATTACTGTAGCATTACTCATATATTACTGTAGTATTACTCGTATATTACTGTAGCATTACTCATATATTACTGTAGTATTACTCATATATTACTGTAGCATTACTCATATATTACTGTAGTATTACTCATATATTACTGTAGTATTACTCGTATATTACTGTAGTATTACTCGTATATTACTGTAGTATTACTCATATATTACTGTAGTATTACTGATATATTACTGTAGTATTACTCGTATATTACTGTAGTATTACTGATATATTACTGTAGTATTACTGATATATTACTGTAGTATTACTCGTATATTACTGTAGTATTACTCGTATATTACTGTAGTATTACTCATATATACTGTAGTATTACTGATATATTACTGTAGTATTACTCATATATTACTGTAGTATTACTGATATATTACTGTAGTATTACTGATATATTACTGTAGTATTACTCATATATTACTGTAGTATTACTCATATATTACTGTAGTATTACTGATATATTACTGTAGTATTACTGATATATTACTGTAGTATTACTGATATATTACTGTAGTATTACTGATATATTACTGTAGTATTACTCATATATTACTGTAGTATTACTGATATATTACTGTAGTATTACTGATATATTACTGTAGCATTACTGATATATTACTGTAGTATTACTCATATATTACTGTAGTATTACTGATATATTACTGTAGTATTACTGATATATTACTGTAGTATTACTGATATATTACTGTAGTATTACTGTAGTATTACTGATATATTACTGTAGCATTACTCATATATTACTGTAGTATTACTGATATATTACTGTAGTATTACTGTAGTATTACTGTAGTATTACTGATATATTACTGTAGTATTACTGATATATTACTGTAGTATTACTGATATATTACTGTAGTATTACTGTAGTATTACTGTAGTATTACTGATATATTACTGTAGTATTACTGATATATTACTGTAGTATTACTGATATATTACTGTAGTATTACTGATATATTACTGTAGTATTACTGATATATTACTGTAGTATTACTCATATATTACTGTAGTATTACTGATATATTACTGTAGTATTACTGATATATTACTGTAGTATTACTCATATATTACTGTAGTATTACTGATATATTACTGTAGTATTACTCGTATATTACTGTAGTATTACTCATATATTACTGTAGTATTACTGATATATTACTGTAGTATTACTGATATATTACTGTAGTATTACTGATATATTACTGTAGTATTACTCGTATATTACTGTAGTATTACTGATATATTACTGTAGCATTACTGATATATTACTGTAGTATTACTCGTATATTACTGTAGTATTACTGATATATTACTGTAGTATTACTCGTATATTACTGTAGTATTACTCATATATTACTGTAGTATTACTGATATATTACTGTAGTATTACTCGTATATTACTGTAGTATTACTGATATATTACTGTAGCATTACTCATATATTACTGTAGTATTACTCATATATTACTGTAGTATTACTATATTACTGTAGTATTACTCGTATATTACTGTAGTATTACTCGTAATTACTGTAGTATTACTCATATATTACTGTAGCATTACTCATATATTACTGTAGTATTACTCATATATTACTGTAGTATTACTCGTATATTACTGTAGTATTACTCATATATTACTGTAGTATTACTGATATATTACTGTAGTATTACTGATATATTACTGTAGTATTACTGATATATTACTGTAGCATTACTGATATATTACTGTAGTATTACTGATATATTACTGTAGTATTACTGATATTACTGTAGTATTACTGATATATTACTGTAGTATTACTGATATATTACTGTAGTATTACTGTAGTATTACTGATATATTACTGTAGTATTACTGTAGTATTACTGATATATTACTGTAGTATTACTCATATATTACTGTAGTATTACTGATATATTACTGTAGTATTACTCATATATTACTGTAGTATTACTGATATATTACTGTAGTATTACTGATATATTACTGTAGTATTACTCATATATTACTGTAGTATTACTGATATATTACTGTAGTATTACTGATAATTACTGTAGTATTACTCATATATTACTGTAGTATTACTGATATATTACTGTAGTATTACTGATATATTACTGTAGTATTACTGATATATTACTGTAGTATTACTGATATATTACTGTAGTATTACTCATATATTACTGTAGTATTACTGTAGTTACTCTGTGTATTACTGTGGTATTACTCATATATTACTGTAGTATTACTGATATATTACTGTAGTATTACTGTAGTTACTCTGTGTATTACTGTGGTATTACTCATATATTACTGTAGTATTACTCATATATTACTGTAGTATTACTCATATATTACTGTAGTATTACTGTAGTTACTCTGTGTATTACTGTGGTATTACTCATATATTACTGTAGTATTACTGATATATTACTGTAGTATTACTGTAGTTACTCTGTGTATTACTGTAGTATTACTGATATATTACTGTAGTATTACTCATATATTACTGTAGTATTACTGTAGTTACTCTGTGTATTACTGTGGTATTACTCATATATTACTGTAGTATTACTCATATATTACTGTAGTATTACTGTAGTTACTCTGTGTATTACTGTGGTATTACTTTAGATAGTAATGCTGTAGTTATATATTTGCATAGCATTACAGATATATTCATGCAGTATTTCTGATATATGACTGAATTATTCCTGAAGTATAAATGTGTTTTTACTGTTATTTAATGCAGTTTCAGAGTATTCCCACAGTATTAGTATTAGTAATATATAATTATATCAGGTGATACAGTCATAATTATATCAGGTGATACAGTCATAATTATATCAGGTGATACAGTCATAATTATATCAGGTGATACAGTCATAATGATATCAGGTGATACAGTCATAATTATATCAGGTGATACAGTCATAATTATATCAAGTGATACAGTCATAATTATATCAAGTGATACAGTCATAATTATATCAGGTAACACAGTCATAATTATATCAGGTGATACAGTCATAATTATATCAGGTGATACAGTCATAATTATATCAAGTGATACAGTCATAATTATATCAGGTGATACAGTCATAATTATATCAGGTGATACAGTCATAATTATATCAGGTGATACAGTCATAATTATATCAGGTAACACAGTCATAATTATATCAGGTGATACAGTCATAATTATATCAGGTGATACAGTCATAATTATATCAGGTGATACAGTCATAATTATATCAGGTGATACAGTCATAATTATATCAAGTGATACAGTCATAATTATATCAAGTGATACAGTCATAATTATATCAGGTAACACAGTCATAATTATATCAGGTGATACAGTCATAATTATATCAGGTGATACAGTCATAATTATATCAAGTGATACAGTCATAATTATATCAGGTGATACAGTCATAATTATATCAGGTGATACAGTCATAATTATATCAGGTGATACAGTCATAATTATATCAGATGATACAGTCATAATTATATCAGGTGATACAGTCATAATTATATCAGGTGATACAGTCATAATTATATCAGGTGATACAGTCATAATTATATCAAGTGATACAGTCATAATTATATCAGGTGATACAGTCATAATTATATCAGGTGATACAGTCATAATTATATCAGATGATACAGTCATAATTATATCAGGTGATACAGTCATAATTATATCAGGTGATACAGTCATAATTATATCAGATGATACAGTCATAATTATATCAAGTGATACAGTCATAATTATATCAGTGACATCACACTGCAGTATCAGGTAACAGACGCACATCAGCTGCGTACCAACAGGCACCAGGGTGAGTTTCAACAACAACAAGCCCTGGTTCACACCAAAACTGAAACAGCTAAGATTGCAAAAGGAGGAGGCGTTTAGGAGTGGCGATAAGGCACGTTTTAGAGAGTCGAAGTACGTCTTTGGCAAGGCGGTGAGAGATGCTAAACGACAATACTCTGAGAAGCTCCAACATCAGCTCTCAGCAAACGACTCTGCGTCTGTCTGGCGTTCTAAGACAGATCACAAACTACAAGCCAAAAGCCTCTCTCTCCATGAACGACCGACGCCTTGCAAACGATCTGAATCAGTTCTACTGCAGGTTTGAAGATGAAGAGTTCAGTCCTGACACCATCCCCCATGACACCTCTCAACAGCTTCAGTCTCACACCTCCACATCCCCCTCCCCTTCAGTATCTCACTCCCACACCGCTGCCCTCCCCCGACACATCAGACTCTCTCTCGATCAATGAAAGGGATGTAAATAGACTATTCAGAAAACTCAATACCAGAAAAGCGGCTGGCCCTGACAATGTCTCCCCCTCCACCCTGAAGCTCTGTGCTGATCAGCTGTCTCCTGTGTTTACTGACATCTTTAACACCTCACTAGAGACATGCCACGTCCCAGCATGCTTCAGAACCTCAACAATCATCCCGGTTCCCAAGAAAACAAGGATCACAGGACTAAATGACTACAGACCCGTCGCCCTGACCTCTGTGGTTATGAAGTCCTTTGAGCGCCTTGTCCTGTCCCACCTGAAATCCATCACAGACCCACTCCTGGACCCCCTGCAGTTCGCCTACAGAGCCAACAGGTCTGTGGACGACGCTGTCAACATGGCCCTTCACTTCCTCCTCCAGCACCTGGACACACCAGGAACCTACGCCAGGATCCTGTTTGTGGACTTCAGCTCCTCCTTCAACACCATCATCCCGGCTCTGCTGCAGGACAAGCTCTCCCAGCTGCACGTGCCCGACTCCACCTGCAGGTGGATCACAGACTTCCTGTCTGACAGGAAGCAGCACGTGAGGCTGGGGAAACACGTCTCTGACCCCCGGACCATCAGCACCGGTTCCCCTCAAGGCTGCGTCTTTCACCTCTGCTCTTCTCCCTGTACACCAACAGCTGCACCTCCAGTCACCAGTCTGTCAAGCTCCTGAAGTTCAGACGACACCACCCTCATCGGACTCATCTCTGGTGGGGACGAGTCTGCCTACAGGTGGGAGATGGACCATCTGGTGACCTGGTGTGGGGAAAACCACCTGGAGCTCAACGCCCTAAAAACACTGGAGATGGTCGTGGACTTCAGGAAGAACGCAGCCCCACCCGCCCCCATCACTCTGTGTGACCCCCCATCACTCTGTGTGACTCCCATCACTCTGTGTGACCCCATCACTCTGTGTGACCCCATCAGTCTGTGTGACCCCCCATCACTCTGTGTGACCCCCCATACTCTGTGTGACCCCCATCACTCTGTGTGACCCCCCATCACTCTGTGTGACCCCCCATCACTCTGTGTGACCCCCATCACTCTGTGTGACCCCCCATCACTCTGTGTGACTCCCCATCACTCTGTGTGACTCCCCAGTAACTGCTGTGGAGTCTTTCCGCTTCCTGGGCACCATCATCGCCCAGGACCTCAAACGGGAGCAGAACATCTGCTCCCTCACCAAAAAAGCCCAGCAGAGGATGTTCTTCCTGAGGCAGCTGAAGAAATTCAACCTGCCAAAGACGATGATGGTGAACTTCTACACCTCCATCATGGAGTCCATCCTCACCTCCTCCATCATGGAGTCCCTCACCTCCTCCATCATGGAGTCCATCCTCACCTCCTCCATCACCATCTGGTACGCCGCAGCCACAGCCAAGGATAAGGGCAGGCTGCAGCGTGTCATCCGCTCTGCAGAGAAGGTGATCGGCTGCAATCTGCCATCCCTCCACGACCTGCACGCCTCCAGGACCCTGAGGCGGGCAGGGAGGATAGTGGCCGACCCCTCCCACCCTGGACACAAACTGTTCACCCCCCTCCCCTCTGGCAGGAGGCTGCGCTCCATCGGGACAGAACCTCTCGCCACCTGAACAGTTTCTTCCCCTCCGCTACCGGCCTCTTAAACAAGGCCCGGCCCCCACTGACACTTTACCTCTGCCACATCATAGACTCTATATGCATTACATTAATGCACACAATGTTCATACTCCTTTCTGCACTTATTCTGATTTCACATTTCATAGTTATATTCTAAAACTCATTCATAGCATTCTATTTCCATGTAAATTACTGAAAACACTGAAGCATTGACTTTAATTTATGTTTTATGTCAATAGATTCACATCCCTGTATTAGGTTAGTTGAAAGCAATAATATTAAGTTGAACCTATTTACACTCAAGATTATTGCTTTCACTAACCTAAAACATTGATGTGAAATCTGTTGAGAAAATACATTTAATTAAAATCAATGCTTCAGTGTTTTCAGTGAGGACTTTAACCTTCTGACGTGAACATTCTTTCTCCCAAGCCTTAAGATTAAAGTTATTTTCAAGCGTTTACAACTAAATAACTCACTTCCTGATTCAACTAACGCTAAATATCTATTTCTTAGTTGAATTCCCTAGATCCACTTCATCAGCTTCCAGGTGAGTTTGCAGAAGAGATCCATGAAGAGCTCTCGTTACTGATCACCACTGGAGAAATAATGTACACAATTATAATTGTGTACATATTTTGGAGAAAACTAAATGCATAATGTAAAACGTAGAGTTCAAAAGTGTTCGAGGGCACATTATGACTGTTTTTTCTCCCTGCGTGTGCCTCTCCACCTCTGTTTCTTACTTCTTACTTGCTACCCCTTTCCCTCAACCTATCCTAAGGGAGTACATGTACGTAGACACGTTTGTGCCTCTCCACCTCTGTTCCTTACTTCTTACTTGCTACCCCTTTCCCTCAACCTATCCTAAGGGAGTGCATGTACGTAGACACGTTGTGCCTCTCCACCTCTGTTCCTTACTTCTTACTTGCTACCCCTTTCCCTCAACCTATCCTAAGGGAGTGCATGTACGTTAGACACGTTAGTTTAGCTGCTATAGGCTTAGACTGTCGGGGGACACCTTACTTCTTCCTTCTGTCTGTCTGTACTGTGTACTCTCATGTTCCCAATAACCCAGCTTCCCCAAATTTCTTTTTGGTGTCTATCTACGCCGGGATCCTGAGTCGAGGCTGATCCTGTTGCTGCGGTACTGGTGTCCTGGATCCTGAGTCCTGGATCCTGAGTCCTGGATCCTTAGTCCTGGATCCTGTGTCCTGGATCCTCTATCCTGAGTTCTGGATTTGAGTCCTGGACTTCGAGTCGTGGCTGAACCTGTCTCTGTGGTCCTGCCTGACTCTCATCATACTACTTCCCTGATGGCTCCCACAGGATTGTTGACTTCCTCGTGGATCATCTTCTTATTATAGACACATGCATTTCCAAACATTTGGTCTACCTACGCTGTAAAATGTATTATCTCTTCGATTTACACACGGCATCTATTGCAGTCTGTCCGTCCTGGGAGAGGGATCCCTCCTCTGTTGCTCTCCCTGAGGTTTCTCCATGTTCCCTTAAACTGTGGGTTTCTCTCTTGAAGTGTTTCCTTGTACGATGTGAGGGTCTAAGGACAGAGGGTGTCGTATTTTCATGCTGATATTCTGTACAAACTGTGAAGTCCATGAGACAAATGTAACATTTGTGATAATGGGCTATATAAATAAACATTGATTGATTGAATCAAAATGTGGTTTAAAGTTGAGTAAAAAAAGTGCTTGTGACTTTAAAAACTTGTTTAGACTTGGTAAAACCACATCCAATATCATACTGTCTATAATCAGCTGGATTTATTCTGGTGATGCTCTTTTAAAAGCTGTTAAATATTTATGTTTATAAGTATTTTTATGCACAGAATGTGATGTTTTATCTACAGAAGGAGTGTGGGACTTTGTTGGTGGTATTAAACTAATGCCTCTCCCTCCTGTAGGTAACATGGACACCATTATGAAACCTTTGAGAAGTTTGGCAACAACACGTTCCTGATTCACCCCGACAACGGCAGGGCGTGAGTGTCTTCTGAGTGTGTGTGTGTGTGTGTGTGTGTGTGTGTGTGTGTGTGTTGGTGTGTTGTGTGTGTGTGTGTGTGTGTGTGTGTGTGCATGTGTGTGGTGTGTTTTTTAATGTACTTACTAAGTGATTCTGGGTCTTGTTACAGATTCGGCCGTCACTCCAAAGATGAACCGTCTATCCTCGTTCCTCTCGAACAGTGCTGCAGGAGCGTGATGCATTATTTTAAAGAGTCCTTCTCCTGCTGATGTTCAGGTGTATATCAGTATGTAGTGTCTCTACTTTAAAGAGTCCTCTCCTGCTGATGTTCAGGTGTATATCAGTATGTAGTGTCTCTACTTTAAAGAGTCCTCTCCTGCTGATGTTCAGTGTATATCAGTATGTAGTGTCTCTACTTTAAAGAGTCCTCTCCTGCTGATGTTCAGGTGTATATCAGTATGTAGTGTCTCTACTTTAAAGAGTCCTCTCCTGCTGATGTTCAGGTGTATATCAGTATGTGTGTCTCTACTTTAAAGAGTCCTCTCCTGCTGATGTTCAGGTGTATATCAGTATGTAGTGTCTCTACTTTAAAGAGTCCTCTCCTGCTGATGTTCAGGTGTATATCAGTATGTAGTGTCTCTACTTTAAAGAGTCCTCTCCTGCTGATGTTCAGGTGTATATCAGTATGTAGTGTCTCTACTTTAAAGAGTCCTCTCCTGCTGATGTTCAGGTGTATATCAGTATGTAGTGTCTCTACTTTAAAGAGTCCTCTCCTGCTGATGTTCAGGTGTATCTCAGTATGTAGAGTCTCTATTTAAAGAGTCCTCTCCTGCTGATGTTCAGGTGTATATCAGTATGTAGTGTCTACTTTAAAGAGTCCTCTCCTGCTGATGTTCAGGTGTATATCATGTGTAGTGTCTCTACTTTAAAGAGTCCTCTCCTGCTGATGTTCAGGTGTATATCAGTATGTAGTGTCTCTACTTTAAAGAGTCCTCTCCTGCTGATGTTCAGGTGTATATCAGTATGTAGTGTCTCTACTTTAAAGAGTCCTCTCCTGCTGATGTTCAGGTGTATATCAGTATGTAGTGTCTCTACTTTAAAGAGTCCTCTCCTGCTGATGTTCAGGTGTATATCAGTATGTAGTCTCTCTACTTTAAAGAGTCCTCCCTCCCCCAGGATCCGGCGCTCCACTTGGCTCCGCCTACGTCTCCTCTCTCTTCCTGGTTATCGTCTGAGTGATGTGATGAGGGCGTCTCTCTCCCATGATGCATTGCAGCGTTTGGCGCCCCTCCTCTCTCAGCCTCACCTTTCTGCTCTGGACCGCCGGCTGCAAACAGTTCTTCAGACTGTCAGTCTCTGCGAGGAGAGGAAGAGGAGGGAGGAGGGTGATGAAGATCAAGTCATTTATGACGACATCGCTCACCTGAAGGGGGAGGAGCCTCCTGCAGGTTAGGAATCTACTTCCTGTTTCTGAGGACACCTGGGATGCAAAATCCAGATTAATGAAACGTCAAAAGGACTCGAAATGTTTATTTATATTTAAATTACTGTAACGGTGTCAAAGAAAATGAAAATACAATTTTAAGACATTTTCGCCTTTTCCCAGGAAGCAAATATATATAAATAAAGAATATTGAAATACATACATTTTGCCATTGTTTTGTAATCTACTTTAAACTTTTTGGAAATCTCCACCTCCTGCATGATTTTAATGAAAAGGTGTTTAAATTATTCTGTGAATTCAGGTTCAGATTTCGGCAGAAAGGAGGAGAAATTAATCTGAGGTAAAGAAAGGTGCAGGGGCGCCGCTTGCGAACAGGCAAGGCAGGCAACTGTTTGGGCCCCGGACCAGAAGGGGGCCCCCAAATAAGGTAGATTAAGAAGGTCCAGAGCAACGACAACATGAACCACCCTTTCATTTACTGCAACGACACGTCGGGAACCCCCTCAAGGCGGCCCCATGCATAGCGCGCCGTCAAATGATTCTTCTCTAAGTTTCGTTGCCTTGCTCCGCTCTGGGGGGGAGAGTGTGTTGGGGCGCCACTGATGCTGATGAAAGCTGGTTCGATGGGCCCCCAGTGAATGTTTGCCTAGGGCCCCCACATACTATTATAATAATGATACTCTGCAAACTTAAGCAGTATCAAATTGATAAACAAAATATGAATCACTTACAAATTATACATAAACAAAATGCAACACATGCAAAATCCAGATGAATGAAAGGTCAAAAGTGTCACAATCTTAGGAAGGACCCAAATGCAGCACTCGAGAAACCAAGGAGTATTGGTAATGTACTTTATTGGTAATAATACCAGAGCAGAGGGATACCAGCAGAACAGTAACAGCCGGATGCTGTGCAGGCAAACGAACCAGAGGACAGCAGGCAGAAGGTGAGTCAGGGCCGGGCAGAGGGTCAGGGAGCAGGCGAGGCGGTCAACGTAGGGACAGGCAGGGTCAAGGAGCAGGCAAGGCAGGATAGTCCAAAGACAGGCAGGATCAGGGAACAGGTAGGTCAGGGAACAGGCAGAGCAGGCAGGTCAGGGACAGGCAGGGTCGGAACCCGGTAGGCAATCTGGTAACAAACGCGTGAAAGACTAGCATGAAGGCAAAGTACGATCTGGCAACGGGTGTGTGTCTGATGAGGGTTTAAATACTGGCAGAAACTAATGGGTGCAGTAGAGAAAGAGAGTGAGCAAACACGTGCGTGTGATTACAGGTGAGACAGGTGAATGGAAAACTACTGGTGAAAGATGGAGCAGACTGTGACAAAAAGGCCTTGAAATGTTTCTTTATATTTAAACCACAGTGTCAAAGCAAAAGGAAACAAGGTTTTTTAAAGTAATAACTTCATGTTTTTAACCTTATAAAGAGTTGTGTTTTCAAGTGATATAGGAAGCAACAATAGTAACATAGGAGGTCTGATTAATATCCAGAATAATGAATACAGGCCTGCCGACTCCATCAAGGCGTCCCTGGCTGGACTCTCATAAAGGTCAAACCTTTACAGAGTTAAACTACAAGAACCAAAACGGCTGAGTGGAAACGCTTGATGAGTTAATCAGTGAAATATAGGCTGAAAGTCTTTATTCAAATACAAATGTATATGTACTGGGGATGTAACGATACCAAAAACTCAAGGTACGCTAATATCACGATAACAAGTCCACGGTACGATATTTATCACGATATTGAAAAATAAAGAAAATAATTACTTGAAAAAATTATCTTTATTAAATAATACATTACATTACATGTCACTTGTTAGACGCTTTTATCCAAAGCGACTCACATACTCAATACTGAGGGCAATCCCCACAGGAGCACTTTGGGGTGAAGTGTCTCAGGGACACAACGACATGCTGACTGCAGTGGGGTTTGAACCTGTGCTCCCCTGATCCCAACGCACTAACCCACTGCGCCACACGCCTAATACATCTGATTTGTACAGCATTTTAGGAGGATAGTAGTATTTTAAAGTGTTAAAAACAAAGTGACAGTAACAGACTGGAACAAGAACAACCAGTTACTACCAACAAAGTAGGCATTTTCTTTGTGCCACTGCATCTCACAAATAAACAAGGACATTGAATAATCAGACCCTGCAATAAAATAAATCAAGCTTCACTTTAGTTTTTCAAGTAACTCAACTCAAACTCACTAACTCACTCACTCAGCATAGGATTATGAGCATGTCCACATTCCCAGGTAGAAGCTGGGATGTTTGGGCGTTCTATCCCCTGCTGTGGAAAAACCTCTCTCGCTTGGTACTGATGTTGCTGGGACAGAGAGATACGCTTTGGCCATGGGTGACAGCAGTGGGTCAAACTGTGCATCGTCTCTCCACCACTTCAAAAACAATACAGTTTTTGCCAAGAAGGTGAGGCTTATTGACAGGGCGAGATATAAATATACTGTTGGTAGCCTACTTGTCAATGTCTCTCGGTATGTAAATGTAGCCCTGTAAATACGAGGACCTTGTGTGTTATCTGTTGTTTTATGTTCATGTTGTAACCTACTCGCTGCCATGTTGGACAGGTCTCCCTTGAAAAAGAGATCGATGATCTCAATGGGACCACCTGGTTCAATAAAGGTTTAAAAAAAAGAATTAACCATGTAATATCGCGGTAGATTTTGTCAGTCTCACGACGGTATCGAGTCATTTATTTATCGCGGTATTCGATAAATCGTTACATCCCTAATATGTACTGTTTCTGGTTTTGAAAGTTTCTGAACATACAGCCATCAAGTGGTGTCCTTTTTCTCAACCATGGCTGAAAAAATGTATTTTAACTGATCAAATATGCAGCCTTGATCAACAAACCCAGTCTCACGGCATTTCTTGTTATAGTCACGACATTTAATCTATTGATTCGTGTTCACCAACACGATTTCCCCCTTTTTTCGTGTTACACAGAACGATTTTAAAAGCAATGTATTTCTATTGGTAGGATGTTTCGTGCCTGCACCACGTCTTCTTGTCCGGTCGGGTCTTGGAAGACCGGAAGCTGTGGGGTTCATAAAAACATGTTCTTACTCAATATCAAGCCACGATTATTGTTTTTGTTTTAAATCGTATAATGTCGGACTTTTTTGCCGTCCGTTCAGCTCAAAGCCTCAGAATACTGAAATCTGTATTTTTAAATCTTTTTTTCCTTCTAATTTGTTATTATTTTCTAAATAACACACAATGATCCTTGTTTTATTTATTTGTTTAATTCTATAATCTCTGGCTTTTTTGGCGTCCGTCTGTTCTTACTCAATATCAAGCCACGATTATTGTTTTTGTTTTAAATTGTATAATGTCGGACTTCTTTTGCCGTCTGTGAGGAAAAGAAATGAGCCTCAGAGCCTCAGAGTACTGAAATCTGTATTTTTTAAATATCTTTTTCTTTCTAATTTGTTATTCTTTTCTAAATAACACACTGTTATTTACTCAACAATAACACACAATTATCCTTGTTTTTATTTATTTGTTTAATTCTATAATGTCGGGCTTTTTTGCCGTCCGTCAGGAACTGAATTTCAAAATAAAGTCATTAATAATATTATGTATGAAATGATTTTGTCTATTAACCAGAGCTCCGGGTCACGTTCTTTGTTGCTCTGCGGTTTGCGTCGCTTTGGGGTTTAAAATATCAAAACAGTAATAAGTAATAAGCCAATAAGTGATAAGCCTTATCATCCATAACTATCAACAGAATTACGTTGCCAGGCAACAGCTTGGGTTCATGTTCATTTATAAACTCTTCAACTAGAACCCTAGTTATATTTAAAAACATTTTAGAAGGCCTCACGAGATACTTTAATGTAAATACAAATCAAATGTGAAGGAATGTGTGTATAACAAAACACATCCGTCATAAACAAACAGACCTATAAGGGACATTTTGAGCGTCATTGCGATACACACCCACTGAACTGATTACCCAAGATCCTCAGCTATGGTTGAAGCTCGGTGATTGGATGTTTTAGCCGCAATGCACGTTGGGATATCTGTCTGTCCCGTTCCCATCCCTCAGTGGCTTAAGTATTAGTGATGGGAATTATGGCTCTTTGAAGGGAGCCGGATCTTATGGCTCCGTTCCTTTCAAAGAGCCGTTCCAAAGAGCCGTTCCAAAGAGCCGTTTTTTTTTTTAAAGGGGGCGGGGTTACTAGGTTTATCTGCGAAATAATCACCAGTCATAATGATAATTAAGTGGCAATGGAGATTATTTGTTAACCCTGCTTTAAAGGATATTTCGCCTTTACAAATGGTGCGCTTTATCACTGCCTGGGTTTTGGTTGAAGTGCATCCAAATGCTGCTGCGTTTTCGCGTTTGGCTCATTTTCCATCCGAAAAACCCGTCGTCTACTCTACCTGTCCTGTACCACTTGTTATGACTTCTCTCTCTCTGGCGTATTCCGTTAAGACCCACCCCATCTCACTCCTCGTGCTGAAACCTACCAATCAGAGTAGGGGCGGGTGTTCACAGAATACGTTTGGGGAACAAAATCAAGCTTTTTAAAAGGCGAGTGGATTTTGGCAGGCAGTGAGTGCGGACCAACGATTGAACGATAAAAAGAACGGCTCTCACCAAGTACGACTCGGTTCCCCTCGTTCGTACCAAAGAGCCGTTCAAAAGAATCGGCTCGTTCGCGACCGACACATCACTATTAAGTATGGATAAGGTTAACAGGTCACGACAAAAGGTATAACACTTGGTTCAAATGATCAAACTGAACTTGTAACTCCAAGTTCCTGGAGTGAAGCCAAGGGAGCAGCAGCGCGCGTGGCAGGAGAGCTCTACAGGCAGAGCTGCTGACTGGAATCTGTGGAAGATGTTTCTCTGGAAGTGTGTCTTGGTAAGTTACTCAGCTTCACTGAGTATTTGCATTGTCAGCCGTACTTATACAACATTTAAATTTGGCAGGTAATTTGACTGTTTATAAGGTCAACATAGCTAAAACTCCTGGCAGGATAATCTTAATGTTAGCTAACGTTAACTAAAACCACCATGCCATTCATGTTATAAGAGCTTTTCTGAAATGAATTGAAAATGTTTAAATGCTTATTAATTCTGCCCCATCCCCCGCCCCCGGGCGGAAAAACGCGTCACTGCCGGAGACAGCATCGCGGGGCTTATTAATATTTACAAACCTATGAATGTGTCACACTCAATTAACGGGAACAAACTCAGCTACCTGCTGATACGAGCCATTTTTACCGAAACAAAACACAAGTCTCACAAGAAGCGTTAGCATTAGCCCTTAGCAAAAACGGGCTGATGCTACTTCCGATGCTAACTAACAAAAACGATCTTTAAAACTCAATATGTTCTGCACAAACTACATATCATCTGAAAGCTGAGACTCCACAGATTCCATCGGTATAAGTATCATCACTGCACGACAAGAACTCACTGAGCTAGCATCCAGAACAGAGCAAGAAAACAACAACAGTTTACAAACCCATAACAATAATTATGTCTACCGTTGCTGTTTTGTGATCAAAAATCGTGTTCAAGGGAATAAAAACGCTGCTCGAGTTAATCCAATGTCTCTTAGTCACTTTAGAATTGTTCCTGATAATCTATCATTACATTCATGGCAGCAGAGTAGGTATAAAGTTTAGTAGTCCGGGGCTAATGCTGTCGCACGTGCTGTTTACGCAAACCTCTCCCTCCTTGACGTAAATGTTTAGTAGGATTTACTAACTGCCCCTCGATTCTATTGGCCTAACGTTTCAAAAAAGGTGTCAACCACCCAAATCGACCAATGGGTTCCAGAGTTAGGATCCTGCGTAGTATAAGTTATGCCACATCCAGCACTTTACGCACATGACGCAGCAGCAGCAGCACCGCAGGACCACAGCAGCGAACACAGCGAACAGAGACGACAGAGACGACCGAGACGACAGCAGGCAACAGAACATAATATTACAAGGACAAGGATTTCTTTGCTTTTAGGACTTATTTGAGCAAATAATGGCAGCCAGAAAAAAGAAATATAACAGCGAAGAGGCCGTGGAAATGATGTTCGCTGACTCTGCGTCAGATGATGGTGATCTACTCCAGCCACAATCGGACCCTGATTATGAACTTCGGGAAAGGTATGTACTCTCTGTTTGTATCTATTAGTTATGTATTTGGCGTAATATTATTCATCTATAGTAATTCCGCAAACTACAAAATGGACGCCGCTTTGTTGTTCTAGAGAAATCGAAAGTGAAACTAGTGAAACACGAAAACAATGGGGACATCATTTTGGTGAACATGAATCAATAGATTAATTGTATTTCGTGACTATAACACGGCAGTATATAAATAAAGCTGTATTGTATATCAGTATATATATATATATATATTGTGGTGACACCTAGGGGAACATAATTCACCTGTGGGATAGTGTTGCTACACGGACCCTTTAGTGGGAACACCTAGGTTAGGTTTAGTAATTCCTGCTAGCTTGTTATACTGAGCAGATGTGTACTTACCTTCTTCATATTAATGGATAATAAAGAGTGGAACTCCATTCTAAATACACCGCCTCCGACTCCCTTTCATCGGCACTACACTGGTGACCCCGACGTTTTCGTGAAAGTTTCCGAAGACTCATTGAACATGGCTGATAGCAATGTTTTTGTAAAGTTGCCGGAGTTTTGGGAGCAAGCCGCGGCGGCATGGTTTGCCCACGTGGAGGCGCATTTCGCCTGCAGACAAGTCCGTGATGGGGACTTGAAGTACTACCATGTAGTGGCAGCGCTGGGAAGCTCCACTTCATCCAGGTTGGTGGGATTTATCGCTGCCCCCCGCACCATGGCAAATATGAGGCGATTAAGGCTCTCCTCCTAAAGACAGCTTAGCTTATCTGCTAAGGAGAGAGCCCGCCAGATTCTAGACATTCAAGGCCTGGGGGACAGCAGACCGTCTCATCTCATGGAGAAAATGCTAAATCTGCTAGGGGGGGAAGATCCCCAGATTTTGTTCATGGAGATTTAGCTGGCGTTAGCTGTGACGCTCAGCGGCCCATCTACGGTCAAGACAGCATGGCGGAGGCCGGACGCGGCAATGTCAAGCCGGCGTGGAGACACCGGAGAGTGCTTTTACCACGCACGTTTCGGAACAAGGGCGAAGAAGTGCATCGCTCCATGCCGCTACAAACCTCCGGAAACGGAGGTGCCGGTAGGGGTTTCACCAACTACTCGAATAGTCGACTAGTCGAGTAGTTCTACCACTAGTCGGCGCTGTAGGCCCTAGTCGACTAGTCGTGAACAAAATGGAGGCAAACGTGGGAAATGAGGATTCCGACATTGGCGCTGAGGTGCTGCAAAATGCTCCAGCAAAACACGCCCGACATTCAGGGGTCCTCATTTTATACGCAAATGTGCCGCACCTATGCACTCCACAGTTTCAGTTTTAGCTCCGGCGCTAAAAGTTCACGAGCGTGCTCCACTAGCACCCCCTCTTTGAACAGCTGTTTGGACCTCATTTCGAGAGCAACAAGAAAACACGGGTCAACAGTGGCGCGGATGAGCTACGGGATTACTGCCAGCAGACACCCCATATCCCCACAATGGATAACCCTCTGAAGTGGTGGGCACAAAACGCAAACCGCTTCCCCCGTTTAGCCAAGCTTTCCAGGAGCTACCTGGCTACACCAGCACCCCAAGTGAACGGATGTTTTCCCTGGCAGGCACCACTGTCACCCGACAGCGGTCAAGCCTCCTTCCCTCACATGTTGATGCTTTGGTCTTCCTTAACCAAACCAAACCAAAGAACCTGGAAGGGTGGACATCCTTATCGAGGAGGACAGTGACAGCGAGTAAAGTGTTGCGCAATGCGCACTGGATTTACGTTGCATTTATGTTCTTAACAGAGTTTTTGCAGTAGATTTGGTGAGTCCAGTTACTGGTTTTTATTTAATCAGCCATGTAACCCAAATTTAAAATGCTGCTTTGTTACAGTGTTTAACGTAACTGTATGCATTGCAATACAAAATACAGTTTTACACCTCTCTTTGTGTGTCTTTATTATGACGTAACAACTAGTCGACTAGTCGACTACTATTTTGAAAAACTTGTCGACTAGTAAATAATGTTAGTTGTGAAACCCCTAGGTGCCGGCGCTCAGTAGTGGCCCTGAGCGTCGGCGGCACGTGCAGGCTCCTCTTCATCAGCGACAGCGTTTCGGGGAGCCTGTTTCTGTGTGACACGGGCGCTCAACGGAGTGTGGTTCCCGCGTCGAGGGAAGACGTCGCTCGGGGAGGGCACGGACCGCGGTTGACGACGGCTAACGGCGGTCCCATTCGCACGTACGGCGTGAGGCCTATGTGTTTGTGCATCGGAGGACAGCGTTTCAGCTGGGATTTTGTGACAGCGGACATTTCTTTTCCCCTCCTCGGGGCAGATTTTTTGTGTGCTCATGGACTCTTAGTGGACGTTAAGAATAAACGCTTGGTTGATGCCTTGACGTTTTCCTCTCTTGTGTGCACACTCGGCAGCGCAGCGTACGACGGGCTGTCGGGCTCGCTGTCGGGGGCGGACACTTTTCTCAGACTGTTGGCCGAGTTTCCAGACCTGTCGCTGCCCACCTTCTCTGCGCTCACCACCAAGCATGGCGTGGAGCACCACGTCACTACCGAAGGTCCCCCTGTCTACGCCAGGGCCCGGCGGTTGAACCCTTCTAAGCTAGCTGTAGCGAGGGCGGAGTTTGCAACCATGGAGCGCCTGGGCATCGTCCGCCGCTCCGACAGTCCTTGGGCCTCTCCTCTGCACGTCGTTCCCAAGCCGAACGGCGGTTTCCGCCCGTGCGGGGATTACCGCCGACTCAACGACGCCACTACGCCTGACCGCTATCCGGTGCCGCACATTCAGGACTTTTCGGCGCATCTGGCCGGTACGAGGGTGTTTTCTAAAGTGGACCTGGTGCGTGGATACCACCAGGTGCCCATGCACCCCCTGGACATTCCCAAGACAGCAGTGATAACGCCTTTTGGACTTTTTGAGTTCCTGCGGATGCCTTTTGGACTCAAGAATGCCGCTCAGACGTTCCAGCGCCTGATGGATTCGGTGCTGCGGGACCTGCCGTTTGTGTTCGTTTACCTGGACGACATACTCGTCGCCAGCGCTTCAGTGGAGGAGCACCTGTCCCACCTCCGAGCCCTTTTCACGCGGCTCAACGAACACGGATTAATTATCAATCCTGCAAAGTGCCAGTTCGGGGTGTCTGACATTGACTTCCTCGGGCACCGCGTCACCAAGGGCGGAGCGGCACCTCTGCCGGCGAAGGTGGAGGCTGTTGCGGCTTTTCCTCGCCCGCTCACAGCCCGGTCGCTCCGGGAGTTCCTGGGGATGGTGACGTTCTACCACCGTTTCATCGCCCGAGCCGCCCACATCATGCGGCCGCTGTATGAGGCTTTGAAAGGCAAGACCCCCGTCCAGGCGATCGACTGGACAGCAGAAGCGGAGGTCGCTTTTACTGAGGTCAAGACCGCGTTGGCTCAAGCGGCTTTGCTGGCACACCCATCATCCACGGCTCCCATCTCTATCACTACGGACGCATCGGACTACGCAGTCGGCGCAGTGCACGAGCAGTGGGTAGAGGGCGCTTGGCAACCGCTCGCCTTTTTCAGCCGCCAGCTGACGCCCAGAGAACGCAGGTACAGCGCCTTTGACCGTGAGCTCCTGGGTCTTTGGTTGGCCGTGCGGCACTTCCGTTTCTTGCTGGAAGGCCGTGAGTTCACGGCGTTTGTCGACCACAAGCCGCTCACCTTCGCCATGTCAAAAGTGGCGGAGCCTTGGTCGGCACGTCAGCAGCGGCAGCTTTCCTACATATCAGAGTTCACCACGGACATTAAACACGTGGCTGGCAAGTCAAACCTGGTTGCTGATTGCCTCTCCAGGGTCGTCATCGGAGCCGTCCAGTTGGGCCTGGATTATGCTCGCATGGCGGCGGACCAGGTCGCTGACCCCGGCGTCCAGACTCTGAAGTTGGAGAGCACTGGGTTGTGCTTGGAGGACGTGGTGTTCGGCGACGCGGGCATTACTCTCCTGTGTGACGTCTCTACAGGCCTGTCGCGGCCTGTCGTCCCCGCCAGCTGGAGGCGTCCGGTGTTCGAGGCAGTGCACGGCCTGTCACACCCCGGCGTTAAGCCTTCGGTGCGTTTGGTGGCCGCGAAGTTCGTCTGGCATGGGCTGAAAAAGGACGTGAGGACTTGGGCCGGAGAGTGCGTGGCTTGTCAACGCGCTAAGGTGCACCGCCACACGAAGGCCCCTTTGGAGCGTTTCCTGGTGCCTGAGAGGAGGTTTGACCACGTCAACATCGACCTGGTTGGTCCGTTGCCTTCCTCTCAGGGTTTTTCCTACCTCCTCACCATGGTGGACAGAACGACCCGTTGGCCGGAGGCGGTTCCTCTCGTGTCGACGTCGGCCGCAGACGTTGCCCGGGCCTTCATTGCAACGTGGGTGTCGTTTTGGCACCCCGTCAGACATTTCCTCAGACAGGGGCTCACAGTTCACGTCCGAGCTCTGGAACGCCGTGGCGGGCGGTTTGGGGGTTAAGCTGCACAGGACTACCGCTTACCACCCTCAGGCTAACGGCCTCTGCGAGCGCTTCCATCGCTCCATGAAGGCGGCCCTCAAGGCCGGCCTTACGGACGGCAACTGGGTCGACAAGCTGCCCTGGGTGATGCTGGGCCTGAGGACCGCGCCTAAGGAGGATCTGCAGTGCTCTGTGGCGGAGATGGTTTACGGTCAGCCGCTGAGGGTTCCAGGGGATTTCCTCCCGAATGCATCGGCTCCCTGGTCTGCGACGGCCCAGCGGGCTTTCTTGCTGGACGCTGCGGAGGTTTTCGCTCCTGTACCTACTACTCAGCACGGTACTCAAAGGACTCAGGTTCCCACAGAGCTACGCTCGGCTGGGCACGTTTTCATCCGCCACGACGCACACAGAGGCCCCCTGCAGCCCCCTTATGATGGACCTTTCCGGGTCTTAGAACACGGGGACAAACACCTGGTGGTCGACCTGGGTGGCAAGGCTGAACACGTCTCGGTTGACCGGGTGAAGGCTGCTCACTTGGACTTAGACCAGCCGTGGTGCTGGCTCGACCGCCGAGACGGGGCCGCCCCCTGGCTTTGATTCCTGTCACGGATTTTAGACCTGTTGTTCCGGTCCCTCCTCTTACAGGGGCCGCACAGGCGGAGGTCGCTTTACCGACACCAGTGCTCAGGAGTCGTGGGGTCGGCGTGTTGTTCCTCCCCGCCACACGGATTTTGTTTATACGTGAATTCTGGGGAGGCTTGTGTGGTGACACCTAGTGGAACATAATTCACCTGTGGGATAGTGTTGCTACACGGACCCTTTAGTGGGAACACCTAGGTTAGGTTTGGTCATTCCTGCTAGCTTGTTATTCTGAGCAGATGTGTACTTACCTTCTTCATGTTAATGGATAATAAAGAGTGGAACTCCATTCTAAATACACCGCCTCCGACTCCCTTTCATCGGCACTACAATATATATATATATATATATATATCAGTATATACCCAGTCTCACGGTATTTACACGGCATGCATTGTGAGTGATATACTGTTATTTCACTCACGCAAAATGGATGTTCTGCTGTTTTTGGAGGAATTATTTCTGATTTGAGTTACATTTTTGAAAGTAATCGATTTCTTTATTCCACATTTGTTTTCACAGTGGATGGACAGCCGTGAAGTGATTATGTGCACCACAGTGCATGCAGCCTTCAGTGGACGGACTGTCAGGAGGAAAGTGAAACAGGCTGGTGTGTGGCAGACTAAGACTGTTCCCGTTCCTGACACTGTGGTGGACTACAACAGAAGCATGGGCGGCATGGATGTGTCCGATGCTTTGATTGGATACTACAGCGTTCGCCACAAAACAATGAAATGGTACAAGACTTTTTTTTACCATTTTCTGGACATTGCAGTGGTGAACAGCTTCCTTCTCCACAAAGAGCTGCACGAGATGAGGGGTGACCCCGGCAGGACGAAGCCACACACCCAGAAGTCCTTCAGGGAGCAGCTTGCTGCAGACATGAAGGGTGAAGTCCCTGCAGCACCACCACCACTCCCCCCATCATCACTCGTATGCTTGCCCAAGTATTATGGGGAAGATGCCACCGCGCTCAGGAGGTACTGCAGGAACTGCTCTAATGCTGGCAACAAAACGGTGAAGACACCTGTGTACTGCACTAAGTGCCGGGTGCCTCTGTGCATGACTGCAAGAAAGAACTGTTTCTTGGCATGGCACTCCTCCGACTAAACACTGTAACGTTCAGGGTTTGTGTAAAGTTTTGCGAGTGTTTATTACCAAAAAATGCTTGTAGTTTTTATTGTGGTTTTATTGTATAGTGTGTTATGTTTGAAATAAATCTGCTCCTGTTGGAGACAAATTTATCCTGTTTCCTAATTTTTATTGTGTAAGTAAACCTTCCTATAAGTGTTAGTCGGGTGATAAACATGTAAGGACTGTGGCAAAGTCCACACACACACACACACACACACACACACACCACACACACACACACACACACACGCACACACACACACACACCATTCACATTTAAAAAATGTTTTAAATTAAAATATATATTATTTTTTTTATAAAAACACTTGTATTTGGATGGAATGAATACCTATAGTGAAGTATATATATATATATATATAGTGTATTTCTGGTTTTGAAAGTTTCTGAACATACAGCCATCATATGGTGTCCTTTTTCTCAACCAAGGCTGAAAAAAACGTATTTTAACTGGTAAAATATGCAGTCTTGATCAACAAACCCAGTCTCACGGCATTTCGTGTTGTAGTCACGACATTTAATCTATTGATTCGTGTTCACCAACAGGATTCTCCCCTTATTTTCGTGTCACACAGAACGATTTTAAAAGCAATGTATTTCTATTGGTAGTATGTTTCGTGCCTGCACCACATCTTTTTGTCCGGTCGGGTCTTGGAAGACCGGAAGCTGTGTGGTTCATAAAAACATGTTCTTACTCAATATCAAGCCACGATTATTGTTTTTGTTTTAAATCGTATAATGTCGGACTTTTTTTGCCGTCCGTTCAGCTCAAAGCCTCAGAATACTGAAATCTGTATTTTTAAATCTTTTTTTCCTTCTAATTTGTTATTATTTTCTAAATAACACACAATGATCCTTGTTTTTATTTATTTGTTTAATTCTATAATCTCTGGCTTTTTTGGCGTCCGTCAGGAACTGAATTTCAAAATAAAATAACCGGAAACAGACGTAGGCCTATAAGGGACATTTCGAGCATCATTGCGATACACACCCACTGAGCTATGGTTGAAGCTCGGTGATTGGATTGTTTAGCAGCAATGCACGTTGGGATATGGTGTTAATGCGTATGAAATCCGAAAAACATTTAAATAAAATAATACTTTATTCCGAGTGTGCTTGCTTTTCTCTTTGGAAGTCATCACATAACGGCATTGTAATACACGGTTCGGCTGCATTACATATTACACATCTGCCGTAGTTCTTTATTTATAGAGCCCTGATGAGAAGACTTCTGGACAAACTGGAAGAATGCCACGGAAACTGAATACGTGACGTGGATCATAAATATATCAGCAATTAAACAACATCTTCAATTTCTCTTCACACAATACGTCTCCTTGCAGTATCAACACTAATTCGGCTGACTTTTATATTTAATCCAATTGGTAGATAGATTATATTTACACCATAACGGTGCACAGCTGATAGAAAAGGACTTGTAGTTTTTAAAGATATTACTGATTTTCTTTGAATATAACATTACATTGCATTTAGCTGAGGCTTTTATCCAAGCGACTTACAATAAGTGCATTCGACCAAGAAGATACAAACTTGAAGAAAACAGAATCATATAAGTACATCAGGTTTCATAGAGCAAAACATTTCAAGTGCTACTCAACTGGCTTTAGATAAGCCAGTCCTTTGTTAGTATATAAGTGCTTTGTTAGTAATTCTATCGCTCGAAGTGGAGTCGAAAGAGATGAGTTTTCAGTCTGCGCCGGAAGATGTGTAAGCTTTCTGCTGTCCTGATGTCAATGGGGAGCTCATTCCACCATTTTGGAGCCAGGATAGCAAACCACGTGTTTTGCTGATGGGAACTTGGGTCCCCCTCGCAGTGCTGGTGCAGCGAGCCGTTTGGCTGATGCAGAGCGGAGTGCACGTGCTGGGGTGTACAGTTTAACCATGTCCTGGATGTAGGAAGGGCCAGATCCATTCACAGCATGGTACGCAAGTACCAGTGTCTTGAAGTGGATTCTAGCAGTTACTGGAAGCCAGTGAAGTGAGCGGAGGAGCGGCGTGGTGTGGGAACATTTAGGAAGGTTGAAGACCAGACGAGCCGCTGCATTCTGGATGAGCTGCAGAGGTCGGATGGCACATGCAGGTAGACCAGCCAGGAGGGAGTTGCAGTAGTCTAGGCGTGAGATGACGAGAGCCTGGGCCAGAACCTGCGTAGCTTTCTGGGTCAGGAGGGGACGTATCCTCCTGATGTTGTACAGAGTGTATCTGCAGCAGCGGGTTGTAGCAGCGATGTTTGCAGTGAAGGACAGGTTGTTATCTAGGGTCACACCCAGATTCCTTGCAGTCTGAGTCGGGGAAACAACAGAGGTGCCGATGTTGATTGTTAGGTCAAGAGTGGGACAATCTTTTCCCGGAAGGAAAAGCAGTTCAGTGTCAAGGTTGAGCTTGAGGTGGTGAGCAGACATCCACAGAGAGATATCAGCTAGACAAGCAGAGATGCGTGCGACGACCTGGGTCTCTGAGCGGGGAAAGGACAGAATTAATTGGGTGTCGTCAGCGTAGCAGTGGTATGAAAAACCATGCGGGCTAATGACAGATCCGAGCGAGTTTGTGTACAAGGAGAAGAGGAGGGGACCAAGAACAGAGCCCTGAGGGACCCCTGTAGTTAATTGACAAGGGTCGGACTCGGACCCTCTCCAAGTTACCCTGTAGGTGCGGTCTTTGAGGTATGAGGTGAGGAGGGAAAGTGCAGAGCCTGAAACTCCAAGTTCTTGGAGAGTGTGAAGGAGGATCTGATGGTTCACCGTGTCGAATGCAGCAGACAGGTCCAAAGGATGATGACAGAGGAGAGGGAGGCTGCTTTAGCCGTGTGCAGTTCCTCAGAGACAGCGAGGAGGGCAGTTTCTGTGGAGTGACCTGCCTTGAAACCAGACTGGTGCGGATCCAGAAGGTTGTTCTGATGGAGATAACAGGAGAGTTGTTTAAAGACAGCGCGTTCAAGTGTTTTAGACAGGAACGGGAGGAGAGAGACAGGCCTGTAGTTTATAACATCAGACGGGTTGAGAGTGGGTTTCTTTAGGAGAGGGTTTACTCTGCCTCCTTGAGACTGTTTGGAAAGTGACCAGAAGTTAGAGAAGTGTTGATGAAATGGGTGAGAAACGGTAGAATATCAGGAGCGATAGTCTGAAGGAGGTTTGAGGGGACAGGGTCCAGAGGACAGGTGGTAGGACGGGCAGAGGTAATGAGGGTAAGAACCTCACTTGGAGAGAGAGGGGAAAAGGAGGTCAGTGTGTGGGTGAGCGGTGGGTCAGGTGACCCAGCGGTGAGTAAAGGAGGTCAGTGTGTGGGTGAACGGTGGGTCAGGTGACCCAGTGGTGAGTAAAGGAGGTCAGTGTGTGGGTGAACGGTGGGTCAGGTGACCCAGCGGTGAGTAAAGGAGGTCAGTGTGTGGGTGAACGGTGGGTCAGGTGACCCAGCGGTGAGTAAAGGAGGTCAGTGTGTGGGTGAACGGTGGGTCAGGTGACCCAGTGGTGAGTAAAGGAGGTCAGTGTGTGGGTGAACGGTGGGTCAGGTGACCCAGCGGTGAGTAAAGGAGGTCAGTGTGTGGGTGAACGGTGGGTCAGGTGACCCAGCGGTGAGTAAAGGAGGTCAGTGTGTGGGTGAACGGTGGGTCAGGTGACCCAGCGGTGAGTAAAGGAGGTCAGTGTGTGGGTGAACGGTGGGTCAGGTGACCCAGCGGTGAGTAAAGGAGGTTAGTGTGTGGGTGAACAGTGGGTCAGGTGACCCAGCGGTGAGTAAAGGAGGTCAGTGTGTGGGTGAACGGTGGGTCAGGTGACCCAGCGGTGAGTAAAGGAGGTCAGTGTGTGGGTGAACGGTGGGTCAGGTGACCCAGCGGTGAGTAAAGGAGGTAGTGTGTGGGTGAACGGTGGGTCAGGTGACCCAGCGGTGAGTAAAGGAGGTCAGTGTGTGGGTGAACGGTGGGTCAGGTGACCCAGCGGTGAGTAAAGGAGGTCAGTGTGGGTGTGAACGGTGGGTCAGGTGACCCAGTGGTGAGTAAAGGAGGTCAGTGTGTGGGTGAACGGTGGGTCAGGTGACCCAGCGGTGAGTAAAGGAGGTCAGTGTGTGGGTGAACGGTGGGTCAGGTGACCCAGCGGTGAGTAAAGGAGGTCAGTGTGTGGGTGAACGGTGGTCAGGTGACCCAGCGGTGAGTAAAGGAGGTCAGTGTGTGGGTGAACGGTGGGTCAGGTGACCCAGCGGTGAGTAAAGGAGGTCAGTGTGTGGGTGACGGTGGGTCAGGTGACCCAGCGTGAGTAAAGGAGGTCAGTGTGTGGTGAACGGTGGGTCAGGTGACCCAGCGGTGAGTAAAGGAGGTCAGTGTGTGGGTGAACGGTGGGTCAGGTGACCCAGCGGTGAGTAAAGGAGGTTAGTGTGTGTGGTGAACGGTGGGTCAGGTGACCCAGCGGTGAGTAAAGGAGGTCAGTGTGTGGGTGAACGGTGGGTCAGGTGACCCAGCGGTGAGTAAAGGAGGTCAGTGTGTGGGTGAACGGTGGGTCAGGTGACCCAGCGGTGAGTAAAGGAGGTCAGTGTGTGGTGAACGGTGGGTCAGGTGACCCAGCGGTGAGTAAAGGAGGTCAGTGTGTGGGTGAACGGTGGGTCAGGTGACCCAGCGGTGAGTAAAGGAGGTCAGTGTGTGGGTGAACGGTGGGTCAGGTGACCCAGCGGTGAGTAAAGGAGTCAGTGTGTGGGTGAACGGTGGGTCTGGTGACCCAGCGGTGAGTAAAGGAGGTCAGTGTGGGTGGGTGAACGGTGGGGTCAGTGTGAACCAGCGGTGAGTAAAGTGAGTCAGAAAAAGAAGAGCGAATATCATCAACCTTTTTTTCAAAGTAGTTAACACAGTCGCTTGACAGAAGGGAGGAGGGGGAAGGGGCTTTGGGGGGTTCGAGGAGGGTGGAGAAGATGGAAAATTGTTTTTGGGGATTGGAATAGGAAGAATGGATCTTATCTTGAAAGAAAGTGCTTTTTTGCCTGAGTGATCGAAGCAGAGAAAGAGGAGGAGAGCCTGATAGGTTATAAGAATGTAAATACTGAGTTGAGAGAATAGTCAGGGGTTTTGGGTGATGGGAGACACATCTATTGATTTAGAATTTCAATAGCTTACCATTAAATGAGGATATACCTTTCTGTCTGTGATGTTTTACAAATCAGATATTAATGTGTAGAAGTAAACATGTGAAGTAATATAGCAATATGCTGTAAAATGATGTGAAAACATGAATAAAACTACACATCTTCAGATGTTATACATACATAAGTGTCCTACACTAGTAATAAACAGTTATGATGGTATGCAGTGTGTACCTTGTGTGCACCGCCTAGTGGTTAAAGCACGCTATTGAATAATTATTTTGTTATATTTGATGACAAAAATATTAAGAGTACACACAAAATAGGGGGAAAGTCAATGATAGAAATATAGAATATAAAAAATCAAGAAGATACTGTTGTGATCTCTACAATAAAACAGTTTAGTGCCGGATGTACAAAGATATTAACAGGAGGATGTGCAAAACAGACAAACTAATTAACCTTTATTTAAACATTAAAGAATACTTTAGGTTAAGGTCTTCTTCTAAATAAGAAAAAAGCTTTGGGGGTATCTACAGATAAATATTAAGCCTGACAAAGTACTTAACGTCTAATATATTGCTTTCCTGCAATGTTAACTATGTTGAAGCACTTATTTTAACTGATATTATACACATTAATTATACTCTTATGTATGTAGATAGCATAAGAAATGTGCAGAATATGACAGTTTAATGGTGGAAGTATACACACATATTGATAGATGTCTTGTAATGCACTGTTGAGGAAGCTGCAACCCAAGTTTGTCATCATTGCATAACTACACCGTAGTTGTGTAATATGTCAATAAACCTTAGAACATCTTGAAATCTTGAAAGGGATGTGCAAAATAGCCATTATATACAGTCTTTCATGAACTATTAGTAGAGAATAACGAGTAATGAATATACTTTATAGAGATCTGCAGATAAATGTTTAGTCTTCTCAAGCACCAACTATCAAAGATCTCTCCTGATTGTTGGCACTTCACAATCACCTTCCCTGAACTTTACTCAGGTGTAACTAAAGCCTGATTTAAGGGTTGTTTATATTTCACATCATTAATCAGAATCTGCAAAGTAACTAAATAAATGTAGTGGAGTAAAAATACCAGGTTAACCTCTGAATTGTAGTGGAGTAGAATGACAAAGTAACAATGAGCTGTCATGTGGGTATATATTAATGCTGCCCATTATGGACACAAGCGATTTTCACCCATTTATTAATTATGTTTTACATTTGATAACTCCAAAGTGTTTCCTATCCCTAAACCTCCAGGGTGTACACAGTTTCATACTGGCAACCTCTATTTGTGGGAAAAACAAAAACGTCTTTTAAAACTACAATTCCCAGTAGAGACGTGCCATAGAACATGTTGCGAAACACAATAGCCAGCATGTGTAGTTCTGCTTTATTTGTCACCCTAATCACACCAAACATCATTAGCCTTTTCTTTGTAAATGTTTCAATCAAATCCACAGTCAAGTCCCCATTTGCTTTTATCTTATAGGAAAAAAGCCATGGCTTAAAGGTTTTTCCTTTGAGTACTCTTGCATTGTAATAGAAATTCTAATCAATAGTGGCATCTGAGGTTTTTGAGCCTGCTCATCGTTCCTCCCATCAAAAGAATCTGTGGCTTGTCCTCAACTGACGTGTAGGAGGTAAAGGAATGAGAAGAATTCAGTGAGAGCCGTAAATCAGTTCTCTTTTGTTCTTGCCTCTATTATCTCATCTGATTTCCACCATGAATTAATCATGTTGTCAATGTTTTCTCACAGGAGATGTCGTCTTTGTGTGGCACCAGCAACAGTTGCCAAGATGCAGGTAAGCACAACACATCAACACAAACAATGTTATGTAACACAAATGAACTTAAATGACATAAGTCTGCCACAGTTAGACCTTTTAACTCAGTTCCAGTGATCTTACGTTATCTACACATGCTGAGACAACGAAAGACAGTTTCCTCTGTGAGTGAGTGTGTGTGAGAGAGTTTGTGTGTGTGTGAGAGTTTGTTTGTGAGAAAGAGTGTGTGTGTGTGAGTGTTAGTGTCTGTGAGAAAGTGTCTGTGTGTGTGTCTGTCTGTCTGTCTGTCTGTGTCTGTCTGTCTGTGTGTGTGTGTAGGTGTGTGAGAGAGTGTGTTTGTGATTGTGAGTGTCTGTGAGAAAGTGTCTGTGTGTGTGTCTGTCAGTGTCTGTCTGTCTGTGTGTGTGGGTGTGTGAGAGAGTGTGTTTGTGAGTGTCTGTGAGAAAGTGTGTGTGTGTGTGTGTGTGTATATCAGCCTCCCCAAATCATATAACCGTTGTTAACAGCAGTCCTTGTTATTATATACATAATAACAAGGACTGCTGTTCTTCTATCAGTGGAACATGATGAGGTGGAACATGATGAGGTGGAACATGATGAGGTGGAACATGATGAGGTGGAACATGATGAGGTGGAACATGATGAGGTGGAACATGATGAGGTGGAACATGATGAGGTGGAACATGATGAGGTGGAACATGATGAGGTGGAACATGATGAGGTGGAACATGATGAGGTGGAACATGATGAGTTGGAACATGTTGAGGTGGAACATGTTGAGGTGGAACATGATGAGGTGGAACATGATGAGGTGGAACATGTTGAGGTGGAACATGTTGAGGTGGAACATGATGAGGTGGAACATGATGAGGTGGAACATGATGAGGTGGAACATGTTGAGGTGGAACATGATGAGGTGGAACATGATGAGGTGGAACATGATGAGGTGGAACATGTTGAGTTGGAACATGATGAGGTGGAACATGATGAGGTGGAACATGATGAGGTGGAACATGTTGAGGTGGAACATGATGAGGTGAATGATGAGGTGGAACATGATGAGGTGGAACATGTTGAGGTGGAACATGTTGAGGTGGAACATGATGAGGTGGAACATGATGAGGTGGAACATGATGAGGTGGAACATGTTGAGGTGGAACATGTTGAGGTGGAACATGATGAGGTGGAACATGATGAGGTGGAACATGATGAGGTGGAACCTGGACGGCTCCGCAGAATGTTGTCCAACAGGAAGTGAACACATGAAGACGGTGTTTTTCATTGATCTGCATCACATGAATGTGTTGGTGCAGAAGTCAATCCGTGCGCTCTGAAAACACACTCACATCACAAAGGTGGAGTCCTTTCTGGCCTCACATCCTTCCTGTGAGATCTGATCTGGAGTCACCTCCTAACAATACTCAGTAAATATATCAGCTGTTGTTGTTGTCCTGAGTTTGAATCTTTAGGGTTTATTGTTTGTTTAGAAGAATCAGAATCAGGTTTATCAGCAGGTAGGGTGACTCGTACGAGGAGGACTTGGTGTACGAGGAGGACTTGGTGTAGGAGGAGGACTTGGTGTACGAGGAGGACTTGGTGTAGGAGGAGGACTTGGTGTACGAGGAGGACTTGGTGTACGAGGAGGACTTGGTGTACGAGGAGGACTTGGTGTACGAGGAGGACTTGGTGTACGAGGAGGACTTGGTGTACGAGGAGGACTTGGTGTACGAGGAGGACTTGGTGTACGAGGAGGACTTGGTGTCCGTGGAGAACTATTTGAAGGAAACTATAATAACATTACAAAATAATAAAGATATAGTAAAATAAAGCAGTATTTACATTGAAATAGACTGGAATAAAATGTAAAATATGTGCAGTAAAAACAAACAGATATTGTCAACATTGTGTGCATTAATGTAATGCATAGAGTCTGCTTTGTGCCTGAGGTAAAGGCAAGTTAAGTAAATATGTCAGCTGTTCTTGTTGTTGTTGTCCTGAGTTTGAATCTTTAGGCAAGGACTCTTTATTCAGCACCTTTCAACACAAGGCACTTCAAAGTGCTTCAAAAGCACAGATAATAAAATAAACATTCAAAGAACAAACACATGAATAAAAGGTGCAGTGTGAGATATGAATAGTTCAATTAAAAGCAGCCGCATTAGGGTTTTTTGCTACGGGGCGTGGTTCAACCCCCTAGCTGTGATATACTGAGCATATCTCACAGCTAGGGGGCGTGGTTCAACACCCTAGCTGTGATATACTGAGCATATCTCACAGCTAGGGGGCGTGGTTCAACCCCCTAGCTGTGATATACTGAGCATATCTCACAGGGCGTGGTTCAACCCCCTAGCTGTGATATACTGAGCATATCTCACAGCTAGGGGGCGTGGTTCAACCCCCTTAGCTGTGATATACTGAGCATATCTCACAGCTAGGGGGCGTGGTTCAACCCCTAGCTGTGATATACTGAGCATATCTCACAGCTAGGGGCGTGGTTCAACCCCCTAGCTGTGATATACTGAGCATATCTCACAGGGCGTGGTTCAACCCCTAGCTGTGATATACTGAGCATATCTCACAGCTAGGGGGCGTGGTTCAACCCCCTTAGCTGTGATATACTGAGCATATCTCACAGCTAGGGGGCGTGGTTCAACCCCCTAGCTGTGATATACTGAGCATATCTCACAGCTAGGGGGCGTGGTTCAACCCCCTTAGCTGTGATATACTGAGCATATCTCACAGGGCGTGGTTCAACCCCCTAGCTGTGATATACTGAGCATATCTCACAGGGCGTGGTCAACCCCTTAGCTGTGATATACTGAGCATATCTCACAGGGCGTGGTTCAACCCCCTAGCTGTGATATACTGAGCATATATCACAGCTAGGGGGCGTGGTTCAACCCCCTTAGCTGTGATATACTGAGCATATCTCACAGGGCGTGGTCAACCCCCTTAGCTGTGATATACTGAGCATATATCACAGGGCGTGGTTCAACCCCCTAGCTGTGATATACTGAGCATATATCACAGCTAGGGGGCGTGGTTCAACCCCCTTAGCTGTGATATACTGAGCATATCTCACAGGGCGTGGTTCAACCCCCTAGCTGTGATATACTGAGCATATCTCACAGCTAGGGGGCGTGGTTCAACCCCCTAGCTGTGATATACTGAGCATATCTCACAGCTAGGGGGCGTGGTTCAACCCCCTAGCTGTGATATAATGAGCATATCTCACAGCTAGGGGGCGTGGTTCAACCCCTAGCTGTGATATACTGAGCATATCTCACAGCTAGGGGGCGTGGTTCAACCCCCTAGCTGTGATATACTGAGCATATCTCACGGCCTGAAGTGAGCTATTGCTTTTATAAAACGGTTACCAAGTGTGGCAATATGAAAGAAAAATACACACTCTAATTTAAATAGTTTTTATTAGTAAATAATGATGTTCAAAATAAAATAGTCCCTCCGTTGCCTTCTGCACGAAACATAGTGCGAGGTGGTTGCTAGGCAACAACACTAACAGCTAGCGAACATATTAGACAGAGAGCGTTGATCCAGTATTTTAAAACCTGTCCAGCATCAGTAGAAAGGCTCACGAGGTCACTGGTTGAGGTTGAGGTTGTTCTAGGCTGTTGCTCGGCGTGGCCAGAATATTGCTCCACTTTCTCCGGTCCCCGAGATTCGGCTTCCAGCAGCTCTGGAGAGAGCTTTCGCACCTGTGGCCACTAACGGTCATCATGTCTCTGCTTTGTTTCAAGCATCAGAAAGCTTTTGAATGGAGGTTCTTCTCCAGTTGGTCTACCTGCTCTTCACGGAGCTCTGCATGTCGTGGTTTAGGTGCTCTCTGGAGATAGGCCCTGCTCAATCCACTCCTCCATAGTGAGGTCACCCCGGGGGTCGGGTTAAACCAGTTCAGATGTGGTCTCCAGTTCAGATGTGGTCTCCAGTTCAGATGTGGTTTCTAGTTAAACCAGTTCAGATGTGGTCTCCAGTTCAGATGTGGTCTCCAGTTCAGATGTAAACCAGTTCAGATGTGGTCTCCAGTTCAGATGTGGTTTCTAGTTAAACCAGTTCAGATGTGGTTTCTAGTTAAACCAGTTCAGATGTGGTCTCCAGTTCAGATGTGGTCTCCAGTTCAGATGTGGTTTCTAGTTAAACCAGTTCAGATGTGGTTTCTAGTTAAACCAATTCAGATGTGGTCTCCAGTTCAGATGTGGTCTCCAGTTCAGATGTGGTCTCCAGTTCAGATGTGGTCTCCAGTTCAGATGTGGTTTCTAGTTAAACCAGTTCAGATGTGGTTTCTAGTTAAACCAGTTCAGATGTGGTCTCCAGTTCAGATGTGGTCTCCAGTTCAGATGTGGTCTCCAGTTCAGATGTGGTCTCCAGTTCAGATGTGGTCTCCAGTTCAGATGTGGTCTTCAGTTCAGATGTGGTCTCCAGTTCAGATGTGGTCTTCAGTTCAGATGTGGTCTCCAGTTCAGATGTGGTCTCCAGTTCAGATGTGGTCTTCAGTTCAGATGTGGTCTCCAGTTCAGATGTGGTATTCAGTTCAGATGTGGTATTCAGTTCAGATGTGGTCTATTTAGACCAGCGCTCTGAGGAGGAAGGACAGCCCGGCCCCCAGAGCCAGCCCCAGCGAGAGGAAGAAGGCCATGACGGCTCCGGCAGTCTCTGCTTCGTGAGGGAGAACTTTCCTGAAACAACAACAACAACATCAACATCAACAACATCAACAGGGATCAATGAGTCATCAGGGTGGATTGTTGGTTATTGTTTTTATCAGAATCAGAATACTTTTATTAGTCCCACAGAGGAAAGAGCCAGCTCAATGTTCCACACTGGAGGTACTCTTTAAAGAGATGTGGGCCGGTACAGAGACTCAGTGAAGAGTTACACACTGGAGGTACTCTTTAAAGAGATGTGGGCCGGTACAGAGACTCAGTGAAGAGTTACACACTGGAGGTACTCTTTAAAGAGATGTGGGCCGGTACAGAGACTCAGTGGAGAGTTACACACTGGAGGTACTCTTTAAAGAGATGTGATGTCCCATCGGGACAACAGTAGATGGGATTTTTGTGTGTTTTGTATTTGTGTTGTTTTGTGTACTTTGGACCGAAGCACATGCAGAGGCTGGCCAGGTATCCGTTGCTGAAGGCGAAGAGGACCATGAAGAAGATGAACCAGCCGTCATGGAGGAAGAACACGGGCAGGTTCAGGCGGGGCTGAACGTTACACAACATGAAGAGAGGCGGGAAAACCAGGCGGCAAACGATGGAAACAGGAAGTATCCTGCTGTCGCTCCGCGGCTGAAACACAGACAATCATCAAGTTACTAATATAGCAGGGTCATCTCCACATATTAACAGCACTTTGTGATGACTACAGCACGGTCACATGACTTCTCGTCAACACCCCTAAGCTAAAGGAGGCTAATGTTGGACTATAAAGGAACTACAGCTCGGTCACATGACTTCTCGTCACCACCGCTAAGCTAAAGGAGGCTAATGTTGGACTATAAAGGAACTACAGCACGGTCACATGACTTCACGTCACCACCGCTAAGCTAAAGGAGGCTAATGTTGGGCTATAAAGGAACTACAGCACGGTCACATGACTTCTCGTCACCACCGCTAAGCTAAAGGTGGCTAATGTTGGACTATAAAGGAACTACAGCACGGTCACATGACTTCTCGTCACCACCCCTAAGCTAAAGGAGGCTAATGTTGGACTATAAAGGAACTACAGCTCGGTCACATGACTTCTCGTCACCACCGCTAAGCTAAAGGAGGCTAATGTTGGACTATAAAGGAACTACAGCACGGTCACATGACTTCACGTCACCACCGCTAAGCTAAAGGAGGCTAATGTTGGGCTATAAAGGAACTACAGCACGGTCACATGACTTCTCGTCACCACCGCTAAGCTAAAGGTGGCTAATGTTGGACTATAAAGGAACTACAGCACGGTCACATGACTTCTCGTCACCACCGCTAAGCTAAAGGAGGCTAATGTTGGGCTATAAAGGAACTACAGCTCGGTCACATGACTTCACGTCACCACCCCTAAGCTAAAGGTGGCTAATGTTGGGCTATAAAGGAACTACAGCTCGGTCACATGACTTCTCGTCACCACCGCTAAGCTAAAGGTGGCTAATGTTGGGCTATAAAGGAACTACAGCTCGGTCAAATGACTTCTCGTCACCACCGCTAAGCTAAAGGTGGCTAATGTTGGACTATAAAGGAACTACAGCACGGCCACATGACTTCACGTCACCACCGCTAAGCTAAAGGTGGCTAATGTTGGGCTATAAAGGAACTACAGCACGGCCACATGACTTCTCGTCACCACCGCTAAGCTAAAGGTGGCTAATGTTGGGCTATAAAGGAACTACAGCACGGCCACATGACTTCTCGTCACCACCCCTAAGCTAAAGGAGGCTAATGTTGGGCTATAAAGGAACTACAGCTCGGTCACATGACTTCTCGTCACCACCGCTAAGCTAAAGGTGGCTAATGTTGGGCTATAAAGGAACTACAGCTCGGTCACATGACTTCTCGTCACCACCGCTAAGCTAAAGGTGGCTAATGTTGGACTATAAAGGAACTACAGCACGGCCACATGACTTCACGTCACCACCGCTAAGCTAAAGGTGGCTAATGTTGGGCTATAAAGGAACTACAGCTCGGTCACATGACTTCTCGTCACCACCGCTAAGCTAAAGGTGGCTAATGTTGGACTATAAAGGAACTACAGCACGGCCACATGACTTCTCGTCACCACCCCTAAGCTAAAGGAGGCTAATGTTGGTCTATAAAGGAACTACAGCTCGGTCACATGACTTCTCGTCACCACCGCTAAGCTAAAGGTGGCTAATGTTGGGCTATAAAGGAACTACAGCTCGGTCACATGACTTCTCGTCACCACCGCTAAGCTAAAGGTGGCTAATGTTGGACTATAAAGTAACTACAGCACGGCCACATGACTTCACGTCACCACCGCTAAGCTAAAGGAGGCTAATGTTGGGCTATAAAGGAACTACAGCACGGTCACATGACTTCACGTCACTACCGCTAAGCTAAAGGTGGCTATTGTTGGGCTATAAAGGAACTACAGCACGGTCACATGACATCACATCACCACCGCTAAGCTAAAGGTGGCTAATGTTGGGCTATAAAGGAACTACAGCACGGTCACATGACATCACATCACCACCGCTAAGCTAAAGGTGGCTAATGTTGGGCTATAAAGGAACTACAGCTCGGTCACATGACTTCTCGTCACCACCGCTAAGCTAAAGGTGGCTAATGTTGGGCTATAAAGGAACTACAGCTCGGTCACATGACTTCTCGTCACCACCGCTAAGCTAAAGGTGGCTAATGTTGGGCTATAAAGGAACTACAGCACGGCCACATGACTTCACGTCACCACCGCTAAGCTAAAGGTGGCTAATGTTGGGCTATAAAGGAACTACAGCACGGCCACATGACTTCTCGTCACCACCGCTAAGCTAAAGGTGGCTAATGTTTGGCTATAAAGGAACTACAGCACGGCCACATGACTTCTCGTCACCACCGCTAAGCTAAAGGTGGCTAATGTTGGGCTATAAAGGAACTACAGCTCGGTCACATGACTTCTCGTCACCACCGCTAAGCTAAAGGTGGCTAATGTTGGGCTATAAAGGAACTACAGCACGGTCACATGACTTCACGTCACCACCGCTAAGCTAAAGGAGGCTAATGTTGGGCTATAAAGGAACTACAGCACGGTCACATGACTTCACGTCACCACCGCTAAGCTAAAGGTGGCTAATGTTGGGCTATAAAGGAACTACAGCACGGTCACATGACATCACATCACCACCGCTAAGCTAAAGGTGGCTAATGTTGGGCTATAAAGGAACTACAGCACGGTCACATGACATCACATCACCACCGCTAAGCTAAAGGTGGCTAATGTTGGGCTATAAAGGAACTACAGCACGGTCACATGACTTCACGTCACCACCGCTAAGCTAAAGGTGGCTAATGTTGGGCTATAAAGGAACTACAGCACGGTCCATATGACATCACCACCGCTAAGCTAAAGGTGGCTAATGTTGGGCTATAAAGGAACTACAGCACGGTCACATGACATCACATCACCACCGCTAAGCTAAAGGTGGCTAATGTTGGGCTATAAAGGAACTACAGCACGGTCATTACGTCACCACCGCTAAGCTAAAGGTGGCTAATGTTGGGCTATAAAGGAACTACAGCACGGTCACATGACTTCATCACCACCGCTAAGCTAAAGGAGGCTAATGTTGGGCTATAAAGGAACTACAGCACGGTCACATGACTTCAGTCACCACCGCTAAGCTAAAGGTGGCTAATGTTGGGCTATAAAGGAACTACAGCACGGTCACATGACTTCACGTCACCACCGCTAAGCTAAAGGTGCTAATGTTGGGCTATAAAGGAACTACAGCACGGTCACATGACTTCACTCACCACGCTAAGCTAAAGGTGGCTAATGTTGGGCTATAAAGGAACTACAGCACGGTCACATGACTTCACGTCACCGCTAAGCTAAAGGTGGCTAATGTTGGGCTATAAAGGAACTACAGCACGGTCACATGACTTCTCGTCACCACCGCTAAGCTAAAGGTGGCTAATGTTGGGCTATAAAGGAACTACCACGGTCACATGACTTCACATCACCACCGCTAAGCTAAAGGAGGCTAATGTTGGGCTATAAAGGAACTACAGCACGGTCACATGACTTCACGTCACCACCGCTAAGCTAAAGGTGGCTAATGTTGGGCTATAAAGGAACTACAGCACGGTCACATGACATCACATCACCACCGCTAAGCTAAAGGTGGCTAATGTTGGCTATAAAGGAACTACAGCACGGTCACATGACATCACATCACCACCGCTAAGCTAAAGGGGCTAATGTTGGGCTATAAAGGAACTACAGCACGGTCACATGACTTCAGGTCACCACCGCTAAGCTAAAGGTGGCTAATGTTGGCTATAAAGGAACAGCACGGTCACATGACTTCGCAATAACCACAGACCTTATTTATGGATAATAACCAAAAAAACAGTCAGTAAAAATTGACCTCCAGACCAGGGGACAGGAAGTGATGTCAGGGTTCAGGACTCACCCACATGCAGAAGGCGGTCAGGCTGCGTCCGGCCCAGTCGCTCAGGTTGAAGAGGAGGAAGCAGCTGACGGATAAAGTATCGCTCTGAGGAAGAAACACCATATTATTCTTGTCTCTTTAAATAACTTGTTACGGACGAATACGACTTCCAGCATCAGAAACCATTAAAGTTCTGATGATATTACAACGTTTAACTGGGACAGTTCATTACATCAGAGTCTAAAAGTGCCTGTTTAAAGAGGAGGAACCCTGGATGACTCAGAGCCAGCCGACCAATCACAGGCAGCGTGATGAACTCATGAGACACCACAGAAGAAGAGACTGACCCCAGGACCCCCTGGCCAGCGTGGACTTGGTGTCGGCCGTGATGGCGGGGAATGTGCCGATGGTGACGGTGAAGGTGAAGCACACGGAGAGAGCCAGCAGCCAGATCTGAGGTCAGAGGTCACCGTTACATCACTATGTTATAGACTAAATGTGTTATTTCAGATATTCAAACAAAACAATTCCGACTTTTCTCAGAATTTTTAGAATGAAGTCAAAATTCTGACTTTAACTTCAGATTTCTGACAAAAAATATCTCTGGAATTTCTTTTAAGATTCTCACTTTATTTTCAGAAAGAAAATCTGCATTCTGAGAATAAAGTAAAGTCTACAAAGAAAATCTGAAAAACTGAAAAAGAATCTTTTTAAATAAAGTCAGAATTATAGAAAAACCAACAAAAAATTCAGATTACAGAGAATTCTGACTTTATTCTCAGATCTCAGACATCCTGTGGCTTTAAGGCTCTTTGTCTCTGACCTTCTTGAGGCTCTTTGTCTCTGACCTTCTTAAGGCTCTTTGTCTCTGACCTTCTTAAGGCTCTTTGTCTCTGACCTTCTTGAGGCTCTTTGTCTCTGACCTTCTTGAGGCTCTTTGTCTCTGACCTTCTTGAGGCTCTTGTCTCTGACCTTCTTGAAGCTCTTTGTCTCTGACCTTCTTAAGGCTCTTGTCTCTCTGACCTTCTTGAGGCTCTTTGTCTCTGACCTTCTTAGGCTCTTTGTCTCTGACCTTCTTGAGGCTCTTGTCTCTGACCTTCTTGAGCTCTTTGTCTCTGACCTTCTTAAGGCTCTTTGTCTCTCTGACCTTCTTGAGGCTCTTTGTCTCTGACCTTCTTAAGGCTCTTTGTCTCTGACCTTCTTGAGGCTCTTTGTCTCTGACCTTCTTGAGGCTCTTTGTCTCTGACCTTCTTAAGGCTCTTTGTCTCTGACCTTCTTGAGGCTCTTTGTCTCTGACCTTCTTGAGGCTCTTGTCTCTGACCTTCTTGAGGCTCTTTGTCTCTGACCTTCTTAAGGCTCTTTGTCTCTGACCTTAAAGATCTTTATTCTCAGACGTCCTGTGGCTTTAAGGCTCTTTGTCTCTGACCTTCTTAAGGCTCTTTGTCTCTGACCTTCTTAGGCTCTTTGTCTCTGACCTTCTTAAGGCTCTTTGTCTCTGACCTTCTTAAGGCTCTTTGTCTCTGACCTTAAAGATCTTTATTCTCAGACGTCTGTGGCTTTAAGACTTTTTGTCTCTGACCTTCTTAAGGCTCTTTGTCTCTGACCTTCTTGAGGCTCTTTGTCTCTGACCTTCTTGAGGCTCTTTGTCTCTGACCTTCTTAAGGCTCTTTGTCTCTGACCTTCTTAAGGCTCTTTGTCTCTGACCTTCTGAAAGATCTTTATGATGGAGACGTCCTGTGGCTTTAAGGCTCTTTGTCTCTGACCTTCTTAAGGCTCTTTGTCTCTGACCTTCTTGAGGCTCTTTGTCTCTGACCTTCTTGAGGCTCTTTGTCTCTGACCTTCTTGAGGCTCTTTGTCTCTGACCTTCTGAAGGCTCTTTGTCTCTGACCTTCTGAAGGCTCTTTGTCTCTGACCTTCTTGAGGCTCTTTGTCTCTGACCTTCTGAAGGCTCTTTGTCTCTGACTTCTGAAAGATCTTTGTCTCTGACCTTCTTAAGGCTCTTTGTCTCTGACCTTCTTGAGGCTCTTTGTCTCTGACCTTCTGAAGGCTCTTTGTCTCTGACCTTCTGAAGGCTCTTTGTCTCTGACCTTCTTAAGGCTCTTTGTCTCTGACCTTCTGAAAGATCTTTGTCTCTGACCTTCTTAAGGCTCTTTGTCTCTGACCTTCTGAAAGATCTTTATGATGGACACGTCCTGTGGGCCGCACTGATCAGCTGCGTCTCCATCGCTCTCTGAGAGGGACAGAAACAGAGTCCCTGGGCTCATCAGGTTCACGGAGTTCTGCTTCCGGTTGTTCTCCTGATGAAACTGGAAGAACTCCTGAAGACATGGAGCAGGAAATATAAGGACTATGAAAGCACTCTGACGATGACACGGTTTATTCATTGGATGAGTGCGTGTACCAGTTTGGGCAGCAGGACGTAGGAGAGGAGGGACAGAAGATAACCACACAGGCTGTGATGAAATATCCAAACGCTGCATCCTGCAGATCAGACCCACCTGAGAGAGAGGGATCGAACCGGCCCATCAGTGAGAGACCGACCCCTGAGCCACATGATGTTTCACCAGATGTTTCATCTGAAATACTTGCGATGGCGCAGATCATGGCGAAGGCTGCGAAGCTCCCTGCCATCCCCTGGCCGCTCATGATGGCGCGGTGTACGAAGCCGGGAGCAACCTGCCATCCCAAACAGACTGCCCTGCAACACCGCTCCGAAGGCTGTCAACAAACAAACAAACAAATAAACACAGACTGCCCTGCAACACCGCTCCGAAGGCTGTCAACAAACAAACAAACAAACAAATAAACAACAGACTGCCCTGCAACACCGCTCCGAAGGCTGTCAACAACAAACAAACAAACAAACAAACAACAGACTGCCCTGCAACACCGCTCCGAAGGCTGTCAACAAACAAACAAACAAACAAACAAACAACAGACTGCCCTGCAACACCGCTCCGAAGGCTGTCAACAAACAAACAAACAAACAAACAAACAACAGACTGCCCTGCAACACCGCTCCGAACGCTGTCAACAAACAAACAAATAAACAAACAACAGACTGCCCTGCAACACCGCTCCGAAGGCTGTCAACAAACAAACAAACAAACAAACAACAGACTGCCCTGAGGCATAACGCACAGTTGATGATGACGATCTTCACCATGGTGACGCAGAAGAAGGCGAGCGGCTCCAGAGGAACTCTGACGAAGACGGCGGGTGGCGATGAACACGAACATGATGACGAGGAGACTGCCGAGCACCCGGAGGCGCTGAGACACCCTGAGGAGAAGAGAGCAGCGGAGGACTCTTTAAAGTAGAGACGCTACACACTGATATACACCTGAACATCTGCAGGAGAGGACTCTTAAAGTAGAGACTCTACATACTGACATACACCTGAACATCAGCAGGAGAGGACTCTTTAAAGTAGAGACACTACATACTATACACCTGAACATCAGCAGGAGAGGACTCTTTAAAGTAGAGACACTACATACTGATATACACCTGAACATCAGCAGGAGAGGACTCTTTAAAGTAGAGACACTACACACTGATATACACCGGAACATCAGCAGGAGAGGACTCTTTAAAGTAGAGACACTACACACTGATATACACCGGAACATCAGCAGGAGAGGACTCTTTAAAGTAGAGACACTACATCCTGATATACACCTGAACATCAGCAGGAGAGGACTCTTTAAAGTAGAGACACTACACACTGATATACACCGGAACATCAGCAGGAGGGACTCTTAAAGTAGAGACACTACATCCTGATATACACCTGAACATCAGCAGAAGAGGACTCTTTAAAGTAGAGACACTACATACTGATATACACCTGAACATCAGCAGGAGAGGACTCTTTAAAGTAGAGACACTACATACTGATATACACCTGAACATCAGCAGGAGAGGACTCTTTAAAGTAGAGACACTACACACTGATATACACCGGAACATCAGCAGGAGAGGACTCTTTAAAGTAGAGACACTACACACTGATATACACCGGAACATCAGCAGGAGAGGACTCTTTAAAGTAGAGACACTACATACTGATATACACCTGAACATCAGCAGGAGAGGACTCTTTAAAGTAGAGACACTACATACTGATATACACCTGAACATCAGCAGGAGAGGACTCTTTAAAGTAGAGACACTACATACTGATATACACCTGAACATCAGCAGGAGAGGACTCTTTAAAGTAGAGACACTACATACTGATATACACCTGAACATCAGCAGGAGAGACTCTTTAAAGTAGAGACACTACATACTGATATACACTGAACATCAGCAGGAGAGGAATCTTTAAAGTAGAGACACTACATCCTG
>JAAKFY010000015.1:6639030-6644403 GCA_011823955.1 Dissostichus mawsoni
CTCTTGAGGTTCTGCAGAGGTGCTGCAGATGGTCTTCAGAGGTGCTGCAGATGGTCTTCAGAGGTTCTGCAGAGAGGTTCTCCTCTCTGCTGGTTGAGCTTCACAAACAGCTTCAGTCTCTGCTGATCTCTCAGTGTTAGATCTTCTCTAACGTTCTCTCTCTCAGACTGTCTTCAGTCCTGGTTCCAGTGGTTCCTCTGGGTTCTGGTTCCTCTGGGTTCTAGTTCCTGGTTCCTCTGGGTTCCTGGTTCCTCTGGATGCTGTTTCCTCTGGTTCCAGTGGTTCTGCCGCAGCTCTTCCTCCTCGCTGTGTGTCTGCAGAGTCAGCAGCCAGGTGACCTTTGACCTCTGGTATCAGTGCGTTAGTGGACTTTGATTCTGTTGAAATGACGATGCAAGATAACGCTCTCTGAGGTCTCACATGTTCCTCATGTGGAACCATCAGGACTAAAGACATTCTGTGTTATGATCTCTGTTAAGATTCGGAAAAGGTAGGACCCAAATGCAGACTACAAAAAGGTAAGAGGTCTATAAACAAAAGGCGAGCTTTATTTTCCAAGCTGAAGATCAAAAAACATGGCATGGATAACAAAGGTAATACAGGGAAAATACTTCACCAAAAAGCTGACCGTGACTGACATGGAGGGAGACAGGAAAACAATGAACCGACAGGGGAACACAGGGAAAGACAAGACTAAATACAAAGAGGGGTAATCACAGGACGAGACACAGCTGGGTAAGGGAGGCAGAAACACAAGGGCAACAGGTGAACACAATGAGCCAATCAGACACAGGAGGGAAGACACAGGAAGGAAGACAAGAGACAGGAAGGAAGACAAGAGACAGGAAGGAAGACAAGAGACAGGAAGGAAGACAAGAGACAGGGAGAACAGGACAGCAAAACAAAACCCATTACCAGACAGACAACACTAAAACCGTGACATAACACCAAGATCGTGACAGAACCCCCCCCTCAAGGGACGGATTCCAGACGTCCAAAACAATGTCCAACATTTCCAAAAGGGTGGGTGGAGGGGGTCCGGAGGACGGGTCTGGGTCGACAGCCCAGAGGCAAGGCAGAGGAACAGGAGGTGGTCTCGGGTGGACGGCCCGGGGGCAAGGCAGAATTCATGGTGGGGTCTCGGGCGGACGGCCCAGGGGCAAGGCAGAGTTCATGGTGGGGGTCTCGGGCGGGCGGCCCAGGGGCAAGGCAGAGTTCATGGTGGGGGTCTCAGGCGGACGGCCTGGGGGCAAGGCAGAGTTCATGGTGGGGGTCTCGGGCGGACGGCCCGGGGCAAGGCAGAGAAGCGGCTAAGGCCACGGCGGGCATGGTCAGGGGGCCGGGAACATGGACGGACCGGGTTCGTGGCCGACTGGACCACTGGCGGAATAGGAACCAGTGTTGTCCGGGCAGGAACCCTGGACGGGACATGGGCTGGTGTCAGTGGGACCCCGGACGGAGCAAGAGCTGGTGTCAACGGGACCTCCAACATGACAGGACATGGTGTTGGCAGGAAACCCGGCGGAGCAGGTGTCGCGGGACCCCCAATAGGACAGGATCAGGTGTTGGCAGGAAATCCGGTGGAACCCCCAACGAAACAGGACATGGAGTTGGCAGGACCCTCAGCGGAACCCCCAACGACACAGGACATGGAGTTTGCAGGACCCTCAGCGGAACCCCCAACGACACAGGACAAGGAGTTGGCAGGACCCTCAGCAGAACCCCCAACGACACAGGACAAGGAGTTGGCAGGACCCCCGGCGAGACAGGTGACGGCGGGACCCCCTACAGGACAGGATCAGGTGTTGGCAGGAAATCCGGCGGAACCCCCAACGAAACAGGACATGGAGTTCGCAGGACCCTCAGCGGAACCCCCAATGACACAGGACATTGAGTTGGCAGGACCCCCGACGAAACAGTTGTTGGCTGGACCTCCAACGGCACAGGACATAGGGTTAGCAGGACCCCCGGCAGAAGAGTAGTCGGCGGGACCTCCAACAGCACAGGACATAGGATTTGCAGGACCCCCGGCAGAGAGTAGTTGGCGGGACCCCCAACGGGACAGGACATGGAGTTGGCAGGACCTCCGACGAAACAGGTGTCGGCCGGACCCCCAACGGCAAAGGACGTAGGGTTGGCAGGACCCCCGGCAGAAGAGTAGTCGGCGGGACCTCCAACGGCACAAGACATAGGGTAGGGACTGGAGAAGGGACATGAGTCGGTCGGTACGCCGACAGGAGACAAGGTGCTGGAGTCGGCCGGTACACCGACAGGACACAGGGAGCTGGCGTCGGCCGGAGAGCCAACAGGTGACGAGGTGCTGGAGTTGGCCGGTACGCCAACAGGAGACGAGGTGCTGGAGTCGGCCGGTACACCGACAGGACACAGGGAGCTGGCGTCGGCCGGAGAGCCAACAGGTGACGAGGTGCTGGAGTCGGCCGGTAAGCCGACAGGACACGGGGAGCTGGCGTCGGCCGGAGAGCCAACAGGTGACGAGGAGCCGGAGTCGGGACCATGGCTGCTGGGTCCGGTACTTGAGCCGGAACCATGGCTGGGGGGCCGGAACTGGGGCCGGAACCATGGCTGCTGGGGCCAGGACTGAGGCTGGAACCATGGCTGGGTGGGCCGGTTCTGGAGCCGGAACCATGGCTGCTGGGGCCGAAACTGGGGCCAGAACCATGGCTGCTGGGGCCGGAACCATGGCTGCTGGGGCCGGAACAGAGGCCTCGATCATGACCGTGTGGACCGGTTCTGGAGCCGGAAACATGGCTGTAAGGTCCGGTTCTGAAGCAGGGACCATGGCTGCTGGGGCCGGCACTGGAGCCGGAACCATGGCTGCTGGGCACGGAACCGGAACACGGAACCATTGCTGTGTGGCATAGTACTGGAGCACGGTACCATGACTGTGTGAGCCGGTACTGGAGTACGAGCTGGCTTCCTGACCTTACGTTTTTTAGAGGTCTTTTGGAGGCTCCGTGGACCTCCAAAGGCCAGGCGGGATCCCAAAAAAGGGTCAGAAAATGGAGACTGGCACTCAGGGCTACATGAGAAAACTCTGAGCCATTCAGGCAACGAGCTCCTCAACCATGGCATGTTGGCCACCTCCATTTGTGCTTTTTAAGGACAGCCTCTTTGTCCCTTCTAGACGAGGATATACTCCACTCAGCATGATGACATCGCAGGGAGTAATCCAGAGAGAGCAAATCAAAATCAAAATCATAATCCGCTGGGTCCATATTTGATCAATCAATCAATCAATCAATGTTTATTATATAGCCCAATATCACAAATGTTACATTTGTCTCAGTGGACTTCACAATTTGTACAGAATATCAGTAGACAATACGACACCCTCTGTCCTTAGACCCTCACATCGTACAAGGATAAACTTCCAGAAAAAGGAAAAACCCCACAGTTTAAGGGGGAAAAAAATGGGAGAAACCTCAGGGAGAGCAACAGAGGAGGGATCCCTCTCCCAGGACGGACAGACGTGCAATAGATGCCGTGTGTAAATTGAGAAGATAATACATTTACAACATAGGTAGTCCAAATGTTTGGAAATGCATGTGTCTATAATAAGAAGATGAATCCACGAGGATATCCATCCAGGACTTATGATCCAGGACCACAGCAACAGGCACAGCCACGACTCAAGATCCAGGGCTCGCGATCCAGGACTCAGGACCACAGCAAAACAGGCACAGCCACGACTCAAGATCCAGGGCTCGCGATCCACGACTCAGGACCACAGCTACAGGATCCGCCACGACTCAGGGTCCCGGCGTAGATAGACCCAAAGAAATTTGGGGAAGCTGGGTATTCGGAACATGAGAGTACACAGGTACAGACAGAGAGAAGGAAGAAGTAAAGTAAAGTGTCCCCGACAAACTAAGCCTATAGCAGCTAAACTAGGGGCTGAATCTAATCAGCCTAACTATAAGCTTTATCAAAAAGGAAGTCTTAGCGCACTCTTAAAAACGGATAGGGTGTCTGCCGCCCGAACACAAACTGGAAGCTGATTCCACAAATGTGGAGCTTGATAAGAAAAGGCTCTGGCTCCCATTGTACTTTTAGAGACTCTAGGAACAACCAACAACCCTGCATTCTTGGAACGCAATGCCTAGTAGGACAAGTAGGGGTTATAATGAGTTCTTTAAGGTAAGATGGCGCCGCCCATTAAGGGCTTTGTAGGCGAGAAGAAAGAATTTTAAATTCTATCCTATGTTCTATAGGGAGCCAGTGTAAGGCAGCCAGAACAGGAGTAATGTGGTCCCTTTTTCCTAACTCTGGTTAGTACACGTGCGCAGCATTTTGAATCAGCTGAAGCGACTTAACTAACACTAAGGAACTAAGTGACTCAGCTAACACTAAGGCACTAAGTGACTCAGCTAACAGCTAACACTAAGGCACTAAGTTGAACTCAGCTAACACTAGCATAAGTGAACTCAGCTAACAGCTAACACTAAGGCACTAAGTGAACTCAGCTAAACTGAGGAACTAAGTGAACTCATAACAGCTAACACTAAGGCACTAAGTGAACTCAGCTAACACTAAGGCACTAAGTGAACTCAGCTAACAGTAACACTAAGGAACTAAGTGAAACTCAGCTAACACTAAGGCACTAAGTGAACTCAGCTAACAGCTAACACTAAGGCACTAAGTGAACTCAGCTAAACTGAGGAACTAAGTGAACTCAGCTAAAACTGAGGAACTAAGTGAACTCAGCTAACAGCTAACACTAAGGCACTAAGTGAACTCAGCAACACTAAGGAACTAAGTGAACTCAGCTAACACTAAGGAACTAAGTGAACTCAGCTAACACTAAGGCACTAAGTGAACTCAGCTAACCTAAGGAACTAATGAACTCAGCTAACACTAAGGAACTAAGTGAACCAGCTAACACTAAGGCACTAAGTGAACTCAGTCTAACACTAAGGAACTAAGTGAACTCAGCTAACACTAAGGAACTAAGTGAACTCAGCTAACACTAAGGCACTAAGTGAACTCAGCTACACTAAGGAACTAAGTGAACTCAGCTAACACTAAGGAACTAAGTGAACTCAGCGAACACTAGGCACTAAGTGAACTCAGCTAACACTAAGGAACTAAAGTGAACTCAGCTAACACTAAGGAACTAAAGTGAACTCAGCTAACACTAAGGAACTAAGTGAACTCAGCTAACACTAAGGAACTAAGTGAACTCAGCTAACACTAAGGAACAAGTGAACTCAGCTAACACTAAGGAACTAAGTGAACTCAGCTAACACTAAGGAACTAAGTGAACTCAGCTAACACTAAGGCACTAAGTGAACTCAGCTAAACACTAAGGAACTAAGTGACTCAGCTAACACTAAGGAACTAAGTGAACTCAAG
>JAAKFY010000015.1:6645403-6647903 GCA_011823955.1 Dissostichus mawsoni
TCTGTCTGGTAATGGGTTTTGTTTTGCTGTCCTGTTCTCCCTGTCTCTTGTCTTCCTTCCTGTCTCTTGTCTTCCTTCCTGTGTCTTCCCTCCTGTGTCTGATTGGCTCATTGTGTTCACCTGTTGCCCTTGTGTTTCTGCCTCCCTTACCCAGCTGTGTCTCGTCCTGTGATTACCCCTCTTTGTATTTAGTCTTGTCTTTCCCTGTGTTCCCCTGTCGGTTCATTGTTTTCCTGTCTCCCTCCATGTCAGTCACGGTCAGCTTTTGGTGAAGTATTTTCCCTGTATTACCTTTGTTATCCATGCCATGTTTTTTGATCTTCAGCTTGGAAAATAAAGCTCGCCTTTTGTTTATAGACCTCTTACCTTTTTGTAGTCTGCATTTGGGTCCTACCTTTTCCGAATCTTAACAGAGATCATAACACAGAATGTCTTTAGTCCTGATGGTTCCACATGAGGAACATGTGAGACCTCAGAGAGCGTTATCTTGCATCGTCATTTCAACAGAATCAAAGTCCACTAACGCACTGATACCAGAGGTCAAAGGTCACCTGGCTGCTGACTCTGCAGACACACAGCGAGGAGGAAGAGCTGCGGCAGAACCACTGGAACCAGAGGAAACAGCATCCAGAGGAACCAGGAACCCAGAGGAACCAGGAACTAGAACCCAGAGGAACCAGAACCCAGAGGAACCACTGGAACCAGGACTGAAGACAGTCTGAGAGAGAGAACGTTAGAGAAGATCTAACACTGAGAGATCAGCAGAGACTGAAGCTGTTTGTGAAGCTCAACCAGCAGAGAGGAGAACCTCTGCAGACCTCTGAAGACCATCTGCAGCACCTCTGAAGACCATCTGCAGCACCTCTGCAGAACCTCAAGAGAACAATTGCAGACACTTGGAGAACTTCTGGAGGCGGGGAGAAACTTGAGGTGAATCTTTTTAATATGAATTATATTCAGATATTTGTATTAGACGAGGATCACGAAACCACAGGAAGGAAGCAGACCTCAACGTGTCCTCGTCTAGATCCGATCACCTCTATTGATCCACATGTAGGGACAAATTGATCCACATGTAGGGACCTATTGATCCACATGTAGGGACCTATTGATCCACATGTAGGTATCTATTGATCCACATGTAGGGACCCCTTTGTCACTGCAGCAGGTAAAGAAGGCAGTAAATAAATAAATAAAATATATTTATGACCAGGTAATTTTGACCAGGTAAAGATCCATATCTATTGAGTATCTCAAACACAATATGAATACACAGATCTGAAGGTTCACATGTGAGCAAAGTGTCTGTAGTTTAAATGAAATCCAGCCGCAGCGTGAGAAGAATCTGATGAGTTGAGTTTTTAAAGATGTTACAAAATACTCATCACGCGTCTCTCAGCGTTCCTGCAGAAACGTTCACTTCCTGTTCTCAGAGAGGAGCAGAAGCTCTGCTCACTTTACTCAGAAACAACTTTAAACTCTGAGCTGAGGTTCTGTGTGGTTCTGTAACGAGAGGATCCTTCATCCTGCCTCTGAAGCGGGAGGCTTTTATTTTGAAAGGTATGTCCCAAATATAGTACGTTTAACTCACGAAAGCTGGAGTCTGCTGTGTTTTACTTTGAAAAGCCTAAGTCTGCTGTGTTTTACTTTGAAAAGCCTGGTCTGTTTTACTTTGAAAAGCGTAAGTCTGGTGTGTTTTATTATGAAAAGATGAAGTATCATTTGTTTAATTTTAAAGAGCTGAACTTGAATGATTTTTATTTTGAAAAGCCAAAGTCTAATGTTTGTTCCCCTTCACTTCCTCAGAGGAAAATGGCTGCCAGCTCTCCAAAAGACAAGTGAGTTAAAACAACTTTTATTATTCCCAGTCTTCACCTGGTTGGTTGATAATTCATTAAAACACACAATAAATGCAATACATTTTTTTAAAGGTCACCTATCATGCTATCTGTAGGCAGCAGCATAGCTCTCAGATATATCAAAAATATATAAAAAAACATGTCTATGAAGTGTTTTGCTCCAAATACCAAACAGATCACCCATTCTAGCCACGCCTCATATCCCTCTATTTCACTTCCTGTTTCTAAAGTGCTGATTTTGGGTATAAAGCTTTAAAGAGGAGGGGTCTGAGCTCATGGGGGACCCGGCAGCTACTGTCTAAACTAAATACTGCCGTGATGAAACGCCATATCATGGATTATCAAGGAGTATCTCTGAAACAGGATGGAGCTCAAAGGCTTTCTCTCTTGCCGGTTATACCACAAGGTGAGTTCCTTTTGATTTCCTGCTTCTTCACACACATGCTCTCCAGTACAGGTTAGCTCTGAGTGTTAGCGATGCTAATGTAAACACCGACCATATTACGTCCAAAACAGTCGGGCATTGTTTCTGATAGCAACTTTCTGATAGGGCCGTGGGTCCACATTTCAGATATTACGTCATATGCAAATCTGGATCAGCTCCGTTGTTCCCCCGTTTTTAGAGATTTGGGTACGGAGGA